>BGPR01000638.1:454907-471742 GCA_013235015.1 Araneus ventricosus
TGATTGTAAATGGGATTTTATCCTAGGTATTGTGTTCAGAGATATTATTTTTAATTAAAATATTGAAATGATTTGTCTATTTTTAAAAATTTAACTTTTTGATGATCCATCAAAAGAATTCTTTAAATATGAAGATTATTCCTAGCAAGTTTGTAGTTATTTTTAGCGCCTTTAATTGTTTCTAGTTTGATCTTAACTTTAAAAACTTATTTTGCATGTATATTAATCAAAATGTGAGATGATGCATAACTTTTGCATCATATGGACATTTTCAATCCTAGTTGTACATTTATATTCATTGAAGAAAAATGATTGATATTTTCAAAACATTTCTCTGGCTTTATTTTGGATAATTTGAAATTAATATTTGAAGTATGTTAATTTTAAAAGTATTTAATTATTCTAATTTAAAAAGTACTTTCAACTTTCTTTTCTTTTTTTTTTTTCCCCAATTCATTGAGACTGATATTTTCTTTCGGTTGGAATCTTCTTTAGTTAAAAAAAAAAAAGAAGAAAACCTATATTTTAAAATGAATTATTGATGACAAGAAATTATCTTTTGAAATTAAAATGAAATGCATTTCTATATATATATATATTTCTTTTGAATTAGTATCTACATTTTTTCAACAAAATAAAATAAATAAACAAAATAAATTATTGTTGTTTAAAAAATTAAATGTCCATTATTGTGATTAAAATGTTTGTGTGCATTAGTTTTTTTTATTTCATTCTAATATTTCCCACTGTCTTTCTATAACCTGACTTTTTTATTTGAGAAAGGTAAGTTTTAGTGCATAATTTTAATTATTTAAATGTGTTAGTATTTTTCAAAAATGGATTGAAACTAAATTCTTGCATCCTTTTTTTTTTTAGTTGCGCACGTCGTCCGTCCCAATTTTCGCTTCAAGTCTAAGTCTTCTAGAACCGGTCAAGGGTCAAGCAAGCTCAGCTAGCCAAGAATCAGATGATAAAATACAGAGCCCAAAAGTAAGATGATTTTTGACATATTACTGTTAGCCTGTGGTGTCTGTTAAAATGCATAAGCAACAAAGATATGTTGCATTTTCAAGCTAGTGAGAATACATCAGGGTGCTTGCCAAGCAGATGCTTGCCTGGGGGAGATGTACCCATTTTCATTTGTGATTTGATATCTGACTTTACATTAACAACCTTCTAAAATATAAACTGAAACGTCTTACAAATTCCTTTCAAAATGAAATTGTTACATTACTTGCTTTAGTGAAATCTGCTTTTTTCCCACTCATATTTCCAATTGATTTAATCAGAAATTTTAATGCATATTGACTGCATTAAAAACCATGAAATGAAATTTTTTGTTTTTAGAAATTGCTTTAACTAGATTGTCTATTTATGTACAAATTTTCTGTTTAATCCTGACATGCATTATTATTGGAACAAAAAAAAAGCCTTTTGATGGTACTTTGATACTGTTAAAAGAAATATTGCTTGTGAAGCACAATTTCAGTTTGATAAATTAGATCAGCAGTTCCAATCTTGATCCCCCCGTGTCTCAGTATTAATCTTCTTATTTCTGAGTATCCTTACTGTCATATCTCCTCCCCCTCCAATAATCTCTTTGCATAAAGAAGTTTTTATTGATAATGTTAAGGACTTGGGTTGACTTAAGAGTCAAACAACTCGGATTAATTTATCATTTGTAGGATTTATTTTGATTTTACCTTTTACTTAATTTTTTATAATATTAGTTTTATGTTGTAACAAATGAAAACTTTATTGAAATAATTTCGCATTAACTTTTGTTTAAAGCTAACAGTTACTCATCTTGATAGTCAACTGTTCAAATGGAAGACAATTTCATTACAATTCTGGAGCTAGTTTCATGGAGCCGATTCTTATAAAATTAGGCACAAATTCAACTAGACATAATCTCATGTCTAGAACTAGACAAGCTTGTTGCAATATTTATTATTAATATATATATACGAGCAATTAAGTACTTTCCACAAATTATGTGTTCATGGAAGGTATTAGCACTGAGTTCATGGTACTCTTCTTTCACTGGTACCCAGTAGGCTTTGGACTTGCATAACTTTCATATGAACTTGGGAAAACAAAATTCTATAACTTTCTTTTTCATTTTAATTTCTCATGTTTTGTCGTCCATCATTGCTAATGTTAATTTCGAGTGCCTCTAACTGGTCTGCCAGGTACCACACGTTGGGAACCTCTGGTTTAGATAGTAACTACTTGATCAGTAATATCACATTTTGGTTCATTTTTAGAATTATCAAATGAGTGACAAATATGATAACCAAAAATTTATGTAGGCTTTTAATACCCTCAAATATGCTCCTGGTAATTTTAGTGGTTCTTTCCCTAACTGCACTCGATTAATGTACATTGTAATACAGTATGGCAGTTGACTTTCTATAATACCTGTTTGTATCTATTATTTCTTCTACTCAAAATGTTTTAAGAAATCCCTACTAATTGCTTTATCATGATGAGTTTCATTTTGATTAGAAAATTATTATGTATTGTAAATACTTGTATGCCCTGTTATTTTTTATTTTGTCAGTTGGTATGTATGTTCAACTATTACAATCATAGAAGTTTAGTACTATATTAGCAGTTCTTTAGGCAATTCAAAATTCATTGCATTCAGCTGTTTGTTTATTTTTTTGATAAAATATTAATTTCTATATGGCAGTATGCTATTAACTGACATTTGTAACAAATCTCTGGAAATTCTTAGCAATGTGCTGCTTCATATATGAATTTAAATTTGTTTTTTAATATTTCTTTGGAGGTGCAAGGAAGGTACAATATTATTCAGTAATATTAATTAAATGTTATAATTTAATATGAATTACAACTCATTCTCAAAAGTCAGTTTGAAGGCATAACACTGTAAAAATGTCATAGATATCTAAAAGAATTGCATGAAAACTTACCATTCTTCAACAATAGAAATGCTTATGATTTTGCTAATACTGCTAATTGAAGGGGCGGGGGAGAGAGAAGAATCTTTAACCTCATGCAAATCTTAAAAAGTTGCGAGACACTTGACTTTTTCTTCCAAATTTTCATCTTAAGAAAATATTATAGTGCCTGTCTTTGCCATGATGAAAATTCTTGTATAATTTCCATGTTCTGTTGATTGCATTTTTATTTTTCTCATCCATGTTTATTTTCATAGTGCATTAGAACCTGCCTATCGGGAAATACAGAAAATTCAGATAGAAAGATTTCAAGATATACAAGCTTAAGAGCATAAAGAAATTTTGTATGAACTTAAACAAACATATATGTATGCATGCATATTTTGCATTTTAGTTAAAAGTGGTTTTTTAAATTTTATGGTGGTGGTTTTTAGTGGCTATTTTAGTTTTGATGATTAACTTCAATAAGTAATTTTTTGTCGGTCAGGATTAGTAAGGAAATATTTCCGACATTCTTATAATGATTTTGCTTTGAAAATTATCTACCAAATGTCTTATTTCATGTTTTACCCTTAGTCTCCTTTCAATTGGTAGTAAATACAAATTTGTCCTGATATGCAGAGTGTTTAAAAAAATCCCCAACACCCATCTTTGAAAGGTTCCAAAACATGTAAGGGGATGATTCTACAAATAGTAGTGAATGAGAAGTTCATAAGTTCTTTATTTGGTGTTTTTTCCGTCACTACCGACAAACATTGTTGAACTGAAAACACAAATAATTGCAGTCATCAAAACTGTAACAGTGAACATGTTACAAAAAGTGTGCGACGAGTTCTCCTATCGACTAGGTATTGTTCGTGTTTCTGGTGGTGGTCACATTGAACATTTATAGTTTTATAAACTTTAAAATGTTATTTTTGATTTATTTGTCTGAAGTTTTAACTTTTCTTTTGTAATTGTAGCCCTTCAAAGTTGGTTGGGTTTTTTTTGTGAACACCTTGTACTCTCTTTTGACTCGAAAATAACTTCAATGCATTACAAAATATTTATTCCTCTTTTACTGTCATATTAATGAATCTGCTCTATCGTGTAATGGAAACTGGTGTAGAAACTAACTTACATTTGTAAATTTTAGAGGATTTCTATACTTTTCCACTGTATGAATGACTTTCCAGATAACATTATAATTTTCTGAAATTATTATGATACTTGAACATTATACTTTATTTCATGTAAAAAAGTGAGATTAAGGCAGGTTTGCACTGAATTATTAAACATGAAAAAATTCACTGTTAATGTTAAAATGCAATCAAATAACAAAAATATAGTTTCTCAAGATTAGTAAGTCTCAAGATTAGTAAGATGGACAAGGTAGTTATATAATTTTTCATGCAAGTTATTTTTTCTCAATATTACTAGAATATTTACGAATAAAAAATAAAAATTTCAGGATCCGATACCACCTGTAGAGTTTGATTGGAACAGCAGTGGACTAGTGAATCCACTAGATTCAGTCCAAGCTGCCTCGATACTTATGGATCTCTCATTCTTATCTTCTTCTGAATCTGTCACCTCATCATCAGTTGGAAATAATAGTAAGTCTTTTTCCTTGTTTTAAGTTCATAAAATTTTAGTGTTTCGAAATTCAGAAATGCTGAAATTTGGTAATAAGTAGTTTTTGCAAGTGCTTTAGTTAATTTGATACAAGGTTGTTAATGTTTCTAAAAGTTTGAGCAATGATTAAGCTAAAATAGATGCTAAAATTGACGATAAATAAATTATTAAATTGTGCTTTTTATGCAAAATGGTTTTGACCATAGGTGGTCAATGACAGATACAGGTTTTCAATGTTGTGAGAAAGTGGAGGACCAAACACTCCTGATTTTTTTAATTAAAATATATGAATTAATTTTATAAGTATGTTTTTGGTTTTGTAAAAATCCTTTATTTTTTCCAGGTTTTGAAAATGAACTTTTGAAACCTAGTCCCATTCCTGCATGCTCTGAAAGTAACAATACAAACTTCATTCTTGAGGAACTGCTTTCTAAAAATGTATGTTCCATTCCAAACTCAAAAATAGCCCACCGTCAACCTAATTTAAGTGAAGAAGCAAAGAATGTTTTGGATCAATTGCCTGATTTATCATTTATGCGAGCAAAGGTTCTGATGTTTCCTATATCTAGCAAAACCTGATAAATTGTGTAAATAAGTATGTAGGGTACATGTGAAATATGTTTATAATGTATATGGTTGTGTGTCATGTATAGAGATGTATTGTATCTAAATTATATTATTTAGTATTAAATCTGAGTCTATATTGAATTCTAAGTAAAGCCTCAACTAAATCAAATTATCACATCTGCATTTGTACAATATTATTGTTATGTGATTTATTGATACAAAATAATTTTATTGATACAAATTTTTAAATATGTTGTTTTAATTCAGTTGGGTTTTAATGAAAAATTTTTAACTTAAAAAAAAGTATGTGAATGAAGATACAGGATGTTTTTCACTTAGTGAGAATTGTTCGTATAATGTGTGATGACCGTTGAAGATTTAAACGTTTTCTGTATTCTTTTTTAATCAATATTATACAGCTGTAAATTTGCTGCGTTTTCCTTAGTTTGTTTTTTAAGGATGTTACAATAATTTCTGGTATGGAGTTATCTGAAAGTAAAAGAGTGATGCTTAATAACTAAAGTTCTCTGTGCTTATTTTTTCATTTTTGACCATTTGTAAAAGAAATTCTTCAAAGATCTTTTCATACTTGCTGTGCTGTTTAATTCAGGAATCTCAATAATCAAAACCTCACTTTTATTTTATTTAATTTTACTTTGGAACTTCTATAATTACTTTTTTCTCTGATATACTACATAGATTTAACTTTTTTATTATCATTATTTTATAGCTATCAGTAACAAATTATTTTACAAAAGTACTTTTTACAGACTATCAGTATAAAGACCATTGTCTTCTGAAGTATATTCTTAAGACTAGTTGACAACTCATTGATTTAAACTGTTTCATTTATTGATTTTTTTCTCTGTCTCTTTAATTAAGTCTTGCATCATCTAATTTATTAATTTTCTCTATGAATCGGAAAGCAAGTAAAATACAGAAGGTATTCACACATTTTTACAATTTTTATGGAAGAACTATGTTACATATTTGTTTTGTGTTTGAAATGTTCAGTTTTGATAGACCATATTCTTAACTATCTTTCTACATCGTAACTTCTATGATAATAATGATTTTTGTGGTATCGGAGGAGGTATTTTGTCCCATTTCTTTTCAAAAGCTTTCGTAAGTCCAGAAAAGGTTGTAGGTCGACGTTTGGATAATGCGGTTTTTAACAGTCCAAAAACTCATGGTGTAACAGAACTATTTTACCAGGAATATCAGTAAAGGTTATAGTCTTTATATCGACTTTTTGTTCTATTTTTTCTTGGAAATTAACAATGGATTGTGATGTGTGATTGCTTGCTTTGTTTTAGTGCAGTTCTACTGATTGATGACATTGTGGGTAAAGAGATGTTATTTTATATATGAAGATTGCAGATAAAATATGCTCCTTATAGTATGTGGAGTTGATCTTAACATTTTTATCCACTCTCTTTACTTTTATTTTGCCATTATATGAAAAGTCAGCAACAATCATAATTTCCTTAGGAAAACTTGCTTTAGATTCTTTGAACCATGTTTTAAGATTTTTTTTTCTTGCAGTCATTTAAATAGACTCAAGCTTCATCTATTGTTACAACATTTTTTTTTTCCATTTTTGTCTGGATAAATGCTTTTTAAAAAATAATTCTGCGTCAGGTTCGGTGTTCAGCTATAAGACGTGGAGAAAGACGAAAATTGTATTTTTTTGCCTTTTTGGGATTGAAATCAGTGTTAATAATTTTGTTTACAGTTCATACTGAGCATTTTAATAATTTTGGAACAAATCTTTGACTTGGGAGATTTTCTTTTAACATTAAAGATCTCACCTTTGCAATATTCGAAGAACTGCGTTTTTTCCTTGGATACATATTTAGAACAATTTTCCCACTTGAAACCAAACCTGGACGATTTTTAACTTTTTTTATAACAATATTACCTATTGTATCTTTAGATATAAAAGACCCATGGCTTTCACAGCGTCTTTCAATAACTGAATAAGAGTAACTGTCTTTGGAAAGAGCAAAAACCTAGCCTTCCATCCATCGCTTATTTAAAACCACCATTTTGCATGTAAAGAAAAATTTTATGTTGTAAATGATAACTTACAGCTTCAAAAATGTAATTTGTTGTGCAAATAAATTTTTCCAAGCAAAGGAATTTTTTCTACAGGGAAACGAAATCATTCTAAAAATGTGTGAACACCCTCTGTAGGTAACTGACACATCACCTCATATACAATACTTGTTTTTATTCCTATCTTTTGTTAGAGGTTTAATTAAAATAATATTTATTTAAGATTTTCATGAAATTGGGTTTCTCTTTAAATAAAGAGTTGAAATTTATAAATGATGTTGATTGTTTCAATACGACTAAAAAGAAAACTGAAGAAAAATAAGGTTATTAATGTGAAAAATTATAGATTCTTTAAAAATGTTGATTCTCTCTGTATCATTCTTTGCAAGGAAATTATTTGCTGTTTTACTGGAAAGAAAAGATCTATAATTAGCTTTAAATAGGAGAGGGTACTACCTAAATTAGAGTGAGCTTTGCACTTTTGTAAACACAAATTAAAATAAATTTATAAAGAAAAAAATAGGAATATCAGTTTTGGTAATCACACTTTTAAGCAGAAACAGAAACTCTTCTAAAATTAGATTATTATTAGCAGGAGTCAGGCATGGACTGCCATCTGTATGTTAACATGAAAACAAATGCAAGTAAAAAATTTCAGTGATAAAAACCAATTCATAAGTTAAATCCAGAAAGAAAATGCACTGAGCCATTGTATAATATAATGTTTGGAGCTGATGAATTAGGTCACAGAAAGTATTTTCTTGTAGATATGATAAGAAAATGGATTGTCTCTTTATCAACAAATACATTCCCCTTTTTTTATATTTATTTTTTTTGTGTGTAATCTTTATTTTGCTGTAATCTAAGTTTATTGATAACTTTGTTCGCCTGAAAGTAAATCACTTGGCATTCTCAGTTTATTTCTGAAACTATAATTTCTCATTTATTTATCAAAATTTGTGGTGCATGTAAGGAAAATAAGATTTCATTTCATTAGGTTATCTGTAAAAATGTGGTTGGAACTTCTTTCTTATCTTCCTTTATATTACAATGCTATTATTGAATACTTATAGAACACATGGAGCTCAAAACAGCACACATGCAGCAGTTTGTCAAAACATAGAATAATTATATTTTTGTGATATTTAGACAATCTATGTTTTTAAAGTATAGTTTTAGTGATAAACAACTTAGAATCTGATAAATGTTAAACAGGGATCCATTACCTCCTTTTAACTTTTGTTACCAAATTCCGAGTTGTTCAGTCTTGTTATAGATTTGTATTTTGTTTTGTTTTCTTTGCTTGTGTTTGTGCATGCTGCCGTACTACAATTTACTTTCTTATTATAGTATTTAACCTTTGCATGTATTGCTTGTAGTTATTGATTTTTGTTTGCATATCATATGTGTGAATCCAATGCAATCATTATTTTGTAGATTATGTATGCATACTTGAGTGGTAAGTAAAATTGTCATATCTAAGTAAATATAGGAGTTACCGTATATTAACCATTAAAGTTTTTAGTAACAAGACAATATTTAATTAATAAGTGACAAAATTGTAATAAACAGAGCATCTGATTAAAAATCGATATATATATATATATTGCACCATTTCAATTCATTCTTGTTAAAATGACTCATGAATGAAAATTTGTGGATTACTTTGCTGAAGTTTAGTTTTCTTCTCTCTCTTCCATTATTTGTATATACCCTCAGGCATTCTAGAACTCGCTTCTCAAATGATTCCATACATTTTCACAGATTATGCTATTATTCAGTTATATAGTTGCAAATCAAGCATTGCCAGAATGCTCTGACCTGGGCAACAAAAGTTTCCCTATTGTAAGGAGGTTTTTACAACTTTTGCTTATTTATTAATCATTTAAAAAGAAAAGCATTGGCGTTCTGGCTCCTCTACACTTCTGCTATTATTGCATTGCGTATAAATAAGGATTAAAAATAGATAATGGTTGGAGTGTTGAAACTTTTAGTTTTTTTAATACAATTTTTAGTTTTTAAAAGCATTTATTTTGCTATTACTGCCTTTGTTCTGTAAAAATAGCATATCCAGATCACTAAGACTGACCTTTACATTATTACTAACAGGCATAATTTCCAGATTGTTTTTTGCTTTTAAAGAAAAGAAGAGATTTTATTATATGAGAAACAGAAGTTAACTACAGTAAATTCTCGATTATCCGGCATTCAAGTATCCGGAAGCTCAACTAACAGGAAAAATTCAAAAATGAGTTTTTCTAAAAATTTTATATCCAAAGGGCAACCGAGCGCTCGCCCGCCCGCTCGCACCCTTTCGTTTGCGGACGATTTATTTCTGGAATGCAATGTCCGCTCATCACAGAGGGGCGTAGAAGGAAAAAAAAGCAATATACAGTACTGTGCAATGCCTGATTGCTATGGCATTTTCAGACTTGTTGTTTTATTAGGGGGGGGGGGGGGGGGTTCAAGTGAGAACAAAAAAAAAGGTTCCATCTTTGGCGAGAAAAGCGAGATCCCAGTAAAATCTACCGACAGCAAAAAAAATGAAGGACAATTGAAGTTGTAAAAAAAAAACTAAAAGATAAGGAGGGACAGAATCGGTTAAAAAAAAAAAAAACTCTTACTCTGGATAGTAGAGTCTCTGCTTTTCCCTTCATTTTTTTATTCTCGTCAATACCGCAGATGTTAATTCCGATTATGTAATGTCTGTAATGGGAGAAATTGGGAGAATTGTCGCATTGTGCAGTAACCGCACGATTTTTTAAAGATAATTAGTTTTTATTTGATATTCAATCTAGGTTTATGATCACTTAAAATAGTTTTATTATGCTTGCTGAGTACAATATTTTTGACGTTTCCCAAATTTTACTGTATTGATATTTTCATTATGCAGAGAGGGAAAAAAAAATTCTTTGGCATCTATTTTACTGTCAAAAGAAGTTGCATCACTTTTCATACTTTGGTTCATATTATTTATTATATTTAGCTTCAGCTTAACACTTTGCAAGTGAAAATTTGAATGTGGATGCAGTAATCTCAGTTGCATGGTAGACACGTACATTACTTGCAGTATGTAATAACACATACGTAATAACTGTATTTACTTGCTACTTGTTCAAAAATATGGAAAACCGCATCCATCTGCAAAATGCTAACTGGGTGCTGTATTATAATCCTCGGTATGATCCTAATGTATTTAAAAGTTTTTGAATTTTCTAGGAGGTTACTCGCTCTGCTCACCAACTCCCAAGAATCATGTGATTCTTTTGGGATCACTATGTGATCCCAGCTTGCTTTGATCACTCGCCAGGGTGTATTTATATATTTTTATGCCCTAGGCCAAAGTTCTTAGTTTTGCACCCATCTCTTCCAAAAAGGTTGTTTATAATTTTCAGTTAAAAATGCAATAGCTTCTTTTTGAAATATCACAACCTTTTTAATTTTTGCACCACATTTTATTTTTAATTCAAAACAACATTGATTAAGAAATTGCATGATGCTAATATATACAAAAAGAGTTTTGACAATTCACTTTCAATCCGCGATTGATATTGATAGCAAATTTGATCTTTTGAGCTTATTTGTATCATGTCAAACGAAATTTTGCTCAGAAAGCTTCCCCACATGTATACAGATTCACTCCAGTTACAATTTAGTCAAGAAAGGTACAACATTTTCCTCTGGATAGTCGCTTATGTTTTTTAAAACTCAGAAAATGTGAGTGATCAATAGATGAAATAGCCCATTTCTCAACCTTTTAACTAAAAAGGATATATTAAGGAGACATTCATTCATTTGCTTAATCGAAACTGCATAACCTAAACTTATTTGGTTCAAACTATTTAACTCAAAAAATAATAAAAAAAATTTGTTGTCCCTCAAAAGAAGAAAAAAAAAATTATCGGACTTTCCGCCAATGTAAACAAACCAAACTTGTGAGCTGTTGCCAAATGACGATTAACAAATTCGTCCCATTTTTGTCACCACATAAGAGAATTATATATATAGAGATTCTGTTCCTTTTGAAAAAAAAAATTAAGTTCCTTTTAATTGATATGTTTAAACTGTACTTAATAAGGAGTTTTTTTTATCACTCTAAGCTGCATAGAAACATGTACTACAGCATCATGTGCCACTAGTGCTGTGTTCCTTTGTAGCTTGCCATATAGCGTCGACTTGATTAATTAGTGCTGCTGGCAATGTGAGCGACTCTGATGCTTTAGAACATTCTGGAATTCTTCATTCTTATGTTTCTTAACACTCCATGCTTCACTTTACCATGGCAAATAATAATAATTTGAGATAGAATTGTTCACAGTCATTAATTTAGGTTTTCAAAATTTGGACTCCATTAGAAAAATTTAATTGCAATTATAACTCCTATAATTATTGTTCCATATCTTAAAAAAAAGATAAGAAATATTTAATGAAATATTATCTTATCTGTTATTAGAGCAGTTTATTGCTGAAGAATTGACTAACAAAGACAGACTTTTGATGGTTCGTCAGTTAGGCAAAACCATCATAAAAAGATAAGAAAAATCATTTGTTTTAACATTTAGATTATTCTCAATCAATACTGCACTTTCCCACCATTTTCTTTGTATAAAACCATGTGTTGTGTGACACACCTTGCTATATGGTATTCCATTTAAAATTTTGTATTTCTAAAAATGTCATAATGATGATGCAAGACTTATGTGTATCTGCCTTTACTTTTGAGAAAGTATTTTTTGTTTACTTTTAATATATTTATCAAGTATAGTATTAAATTCCATCATTTTGGAAATGGTTATGTTTCTGTTTGAGCACTAAACAGTTTATTTATTTTTGAACATTTAATGTGTCTTTTCATGTTATTTATACTTTTGAAATTATTGCTTTATGTTAAAACAGCTATGCTTTTTTGCTTTAAAATCCACTGTGTGTGTCAGATCATCCAAATGATAGAAATAAATGAACTTCTATGCAAATTTATGCATATTCTGAATTCGCATAAATGTATATTTTTTTTTTTATTCTTTAAAGTGAAGGTTTGTTGGAGAAGTATTTATTGAGAAATGAACGGGAAATAATTTATGTGTGTTTACTTATGATGAGCTTTTATGTATACATGTTATAAAAAGAATTATTCTTTTTATTCAAAAGACGCTGTACTATACTTGTGTTAAAGAATCTTATGCCTAACATAAATAAAGATTTGCCAAAGTGCATATATTAAAATGTGTTTGGTTTGTATTCTTGACATTTCGTCCATGAATTGATGGGGCAGTAATAAGCTGGTGGAAGAATCTCTGCTTCATGACCATATAAAAATTGCAAGTTTGAGTCTTACTTCTGTCAAGTATTTGGGGAAATTGCTTGTTGCGTCTATTGAATTGTCATCCTCTTCACCAGAAGTGGCGTTAAAGAGTCCGCCTGACTAGGGAGCAGGGTCTCCCCGACGGGGAGGCACGACTTGCTGTTCAAGGGAAGAGGAGTAGAGATGACCCTCTCAAATTTTCACCAGATCTTCATTTATCTACTTGTTGAATAGCCCGTTGCATGAACAGGGTACAGAAATTGGCCTTGTTGGGGTGGGGCCACAGCATCCCAACAGGGGGACCCTGGGTTTCCCCCCACACTGGCACTACTCATGTTTTTCACCTCATCACATTTTCTAATTACAGTACCTGTCCCAAAATAACCCTCATGTAGCTTCGAAATAGCACATTAATTAAATTAATCATGAATGATTGATAGCTTTTTAGTCTCTCCCTCTCGTTCATCTAAAGATTCATATACTGTTCTTAATGTGCATTGTATGGTAGTGTTCTTCAACTTTAGAGGGAAAGTCGCACTCACTAGTATACCAAGACTTAGCCAACCTGACTATTGGGCATGATTAGTTTGAATGGGCACCAGTTGAACACTTAGGTGAAAAATTGATTGCTGTTATTTTCACATCTTTTACTTTCTCGTATACAAAGAGAAAGTATTGTAATCGTCAAAAAATTCGAACTCAAGATATTGATGAATCCCCACGTTTTGGAACTCCCTAAATAAGGAAAACACAATTTTGGAATTATATTTGTGAACACGATAACTCAAAAACGGTTAGAGCTACATGGATGAAATTTGGTATGTGATCTTTCAACATAATTTGTAGGTTTCTATCAAATTTTGGACGAAATCTGTCAAAGGGTTGACTGTCGGTCTGTATAATTGCATACTTGTGAACACAATTACTTCTAAACATTACGAATTCGATAATTAAAAATTGGTACGAGGTCTTACAAGCCCAATTTTCGTTTCAATCGGTTGAAAAAAAAAAGGCGTTGAAATTTCGTATTGCGATTGTATATTGGCGCGCACTTGGCGTAGCTTACTGTCGCTTGGCATATTTTCTCCATTAGTATTGTTGTCTTTTCGTCTTGGCGAGGTCTACGAAATAAACTGTGGTGAACCTGAAACCAAGTCGCTGATGCCGCATAAATTATTACAACTCCTAAGGTTGAAATTGAGAATTCGCAGATGGAACTCTTGGCGTAGAGGTGTGGTATCTGTAATAAAATTTGATTCTCAAAAAACGTTCCATAAAATCTTGTTACTTGTGGCGTTACTGAAGGGCTGCAATTTGTATGCACGCGGAGGAATGTCACCTTTGTTTATGAGTATAAACGAGAAAGTCTAGGGAAGCTCACTCCCGCTGGTTTTCTCGTGTTATATTGGCAAGAAAATTTGAATAAATAATGAATGGAAGAATGAGCGAGACATCTAATGCGGCTGTTAATCATAACTAATTATGCTTTCAAGCTTAATTACTAGGAGCGTTCAAAAAGTAAGTTACTCTCGAACAATGTAGGTCAAAAAACTCTTTATTAAGAAGTGCGCTACAATACAATTTGACACACATATACCACACTATTTTTCTGCATAATCTCCAGTGTCTGCAGACATTTATCGGAACGTTGCAGTACTCATTTAATGCCCTGACGATAGTGTAGGGTCTTAGCTCAGTGATACTAAACTATGAAGGATTTCACCAGACGCAGCAATATCAGGATATTAATTTTTAATTAAAGATTCTTGATGAATTGATTATATACAGGAATGTACAAATTAACATCAACATAAATCAATTCTGCTTAACTCGGGACGAGATAGCGTAAACAAGTCAAACTTAAATCTGGATCCAATCGCAGATTTGTTATGAATTCACTCGTATGTAAAATGTAAAGTTCTACTCAAGGCGAGTCCGAAGGCCGGAAGAGTGATTTGAGGGATTAGACCGCTCAAATATTGCCGTATAACCACTAACGAGTTATACCGAATACCGAAGAAGATAAATTGCAGTGAAGTAGGGCACGATCACTTCGAGACGAATTCCTAAGATGCTTTTCAGCTCGCGACGAGCTTTTATCAGCCAAAGGTTGGCTTCAATTCACGGAACAAGGCCCGATCCAACAGCTTCTCAGCCTGAGAGCTGCCTTCTAAATTCTCGATCACGAGAATTTAATCTCCAAGCGATCTCTAACCGATCTCCTGATGATCTTCCCTCCAGAGTTCCAGTTTAAAAACACCTTTGACCCTGCCCTCCGAGGCGTGGTCGAAATTAAAGTTCTTAGTGATTTGTCGGGGGAGGAGACAGTTTCCCCAAAGACAAATCTCTGTCCTGGTTCCCGCTTCGCTATTGGTATCAGCAACAACGTAATGCGTTGGTCCTGACGACCTGGGTGATCTCCCGTGGTCAGTCGGCGCGGCGTTTCAACAAGCCCTTCCGGGTGATGTAATCAAGATCGGTTTTTAACGACGCCGGTTTCCTTTTCTCCGATCGCTTCCAGCTAGATATCTGGGGGGTCTAGTCAGACTTTCTCGTGAGAATTTGGTTGCTGCTGTTGTTGCTTCTCAAGACCTCACAATAGGAAATCGCTCCTTGATCCTGGAACCAGCTTATAACAGCTGTCTGAACGTGGCCATCGATGGAAAATTGTCTTCCGCCCGAATTTTCTTTGAGTTTTCCGAACATGTGAAAGTCGCAGGGCGCCAGATAGGGACTGTACGGTGGATGCCGCCGCACCTCCCATCCAAGACTGTGAAGCAAACCCTGTGTTCTGCGTGCCTTGTGAGGTCTTGCATTGTCGTGCAAAAGGACAATGCCTTTGCTTAACTTTCCACGTCTCTTGTTTTTACAGCTTTGCGCAAACCTCTTTGTGTTTCGCAGTACTACTCAGCATTAATGGTTGTGCCCTTCCGCATAACCTTAGCAATCGAAAAAAACAGTAGCCATGACGTTAACAGCTGATGGGGGAACTTTAGATTTTGTTCTCATAGGCGATAAACCATGTCATAGACGCTTGCTTCGTTTCTGGGTTGAAGTGATGCACCCATGTATCATCACCCGTAATGATGCGGCTTAAGAAATCATTGCCTTCCGCAAAATAACGTTGACATGAGAACCTTATTAAATTCCAACATGATCAAAGTACTTGTTATGAATTATGGCTCTTCCTCAGACTCAGAAACAGTCCCCCTCCCAACAAGATCTTAATCGTCCTTAAACTCACGAGTTTAAACTTTCTACGAGTACAATTGTAATTTCTAAGAATGTAAATAGTTTATAGTAGACTGTATAACAGCCTCAAGGTTTGTTAGGTGGCTGATACAGTAAGTTATTCCCTGTAATCCTTTTTTTGTTGTTATTATTGGAATCAATTAAGATTCTGCTACGCACATCCACCCAAACTGCAAACCGGAGATCTCTATCTGGAGCCGGAGGGTGTGTCGTAGAGTAAATAAAAAATAACGTTGACGGAATACCAGGGAAGCCGCAAACCTTGCTCCTTTGTGTTCGGAAGTCAAAGAATAAGGAATTCATCGTGAACACAATTGCCATAATCCAGTTGGTGACGGACGATGGAATAAGCACTGCCAACGGATATTCCCAACTCCCGTGCAATGTGTGCGACGCTCACTGTCTGTGACTGCTGAGAATAATGTCTTCCACTCGCTGCACCATGTCTGATGTGTTCACCGTTGTTGGCCTTTCTGCATCGGTTAAGTCTGTGCGACCGTCTTTCCAGATAGCATGTACACTTGCATCAAGTGTGATTTTTCTTGATACAGTCGACGCTCGTTATAACGCCCCTCTGCGTCCCACAGCAGAAGGTCTTTATAACGAGTGTTCGCTATAGTGGATATAATTAAAAAATGTACACATGCACGCTCAGCAGTTCCGCAAAAATAGGCGATTTTTAAAGAGATTCCAACTAAATACTCAAATTATTTTTTATCATTGGTATTAAAAATAAAATTTTATCAATTAAAAATATATTTCTGAAACAGATTTTAAAGTAGAAAATAAAGGGTGTTATATGCTTACAAAACATTTATTTTTTAAATTAAAAAAACCGAAATTGTTGTCTTTTCTGCAAATGTGATTTTTGCAAAACATAATTTTCCATTTCAGTTAAAGATGATAAATAATGTTCTGTATTTTCTTGCCTTTCAAAAAAACATTTTAAAGTCTCAATAGCACTTGAAACATATTTTATTCTTGGCTATTCTAATTTCCGCGCTGTGGTGAGTGGTAATTCTTCCCTCCCACGCTGTCAAAGTTGAACTGTAACACTGAAGACTACATCTACGAAACTTGGCAATACAATAATCAAGGTCATTTACGTTTAGAAA
>BGPR01000639.1:0-141209 GCA_013235015.1 Araneus ventricosus
TACTCAAAGTTTAACAGGAGATTAAAAACAATTTTTTGTTTCTAATCTAGGGATCGATTTTTTTTTTCATCTTTTATAAATTAGTAAATTCAAAATTTAAGGTCAAACCTCACTTCTTTTCTATAAATTGTTTTTTAAACCATTTTTTTCTGCTCCTGTGTTGATAATGATTGAGAAGCTTTAAATTCACATCTAGAATATTTCTGAAATACATTAAACAAAAGCATCCAATGCGATAATATTTAAGGAGCTGGGATTGAAACGTGCACCGTTTTAATTAGTTTTAGTGGTTATCATTGCACTTTTCACCTAAAATAAATAATTGAATACAAACCCGATTAAAAAAGTTTAAATTCAGTATTTTTTGTTACAAGAATTCTTTAATATTTAAATAGGGTTTATTTTTTATTACTATAGTTCAGTTTAATGAACAAATTCTGAGTTCCATTATTAATTAATTATTACCAAATTAAGTTACATTAAGATATGTAGCTTTAGCCTTTCAATGAGTCTAAAATTCAGACCCTTATATTTAACTTGATTTCTAGGACGTAAAACATTTAATGTTAATTATTCATTGCTTAAAATATACGGTTCTTTATCGCTAAAAGTCTATGCCAGAAATGAATTATTGAGTTCTTTATGTGCTTTAGTTTTTGATGATTCATTAAATAAATTGTTACTTATCTCCGCGATTGAGTTGTAATTAATTAAATTTGGAAAACGTGCCATCATGATGAATCGAAGAATTTAAATCTGTTTTCACTGTATAACATACAGACAACTGAAAATATTTTAAACTTTTTTTCATTCCGCTAATATTTTTGCATCGATATTGACAAAAAAATCATGAATTTCCAATATCTAAAGCAAAGATAGCTTGTAACAGATCTTGCTTAAAATTTATGATTTCTTAAAGTAGAATAATAACATCATTCCAGTGAAACATTCCCTGACATAATTTATATGCATTTTCGGAATTTCCGTTAATTTCTTATAATGATACTAACTGAAATGCGATACAACAGAATCGTTATAACTAAAATTTCTCAGTCATTTTTATCTTGGTTTTATTGCAGCTTTGCTTCGTACACAAAAGAGCAGTCATGTTGAATTTTTTGTATATTTTTCACTGTAAAAATTTGCATTAAAATGTGATTTTCTTCAAAATTCATAAAGCAAGCTATTCATTAAAAAATAGCTTAATTCTCGAGTTTCTCGATCAAACAAATTGCTTCTATCAAAAATGTATTCGCAAAAACATTCTACTGAGCTAGATGAAAATAAATTAACGTATACATATGCAGTGATACCTCCGAATAGCGGACAGTCACGGGACCAAAAGTTTTGTCCGTTTTTAGGAGGTGTCCGCTATTGGGGAGGACAAACTTTTTATAAAAAAAGTTTTTTCACTTCTGTTTGATATATGAAACACATATTTTTATCTTGCTTGTTAGAATAATTTTGAAATGTTTGCCAAAATAATTGAAAGTTTAAAAAAATACCTATCCGCTATCCAGAGGGAATAACATGGATTGTCCTATATAGAAGGACTGGGACTCGTAAAAATGTCCGTTAATTAGAGGTTTCCTCTATTCGGGAGTGTCCGTTAAGGGAGGTACCACTGTACATGAAATTATAGAACTATTTGATCAAGAAAAGTTTTCTCTTTTTAGATCATAAAATATTGAATTAACTCTGTAAATCTTGTCCTAAACAGGCAGATTTGGACAGTAAATATTTAAGGAAAAGTTTGTTTACTACGTTTTACTAATGTAGTGCGAAAGATTGATAATAAAAAGAAATAAATTTGCTAAACTAAATATGACCAATTTAATTATTTAGTTATGAAATTTTCTCTTGTTCAGTTGGTTAGTTCAAAGGGAAAAAGTATTTGCTCAATAAACCCTTAAGCACTAAAATACCGAAGCGTATTATTTTGTCTGTATCATGCTTTATTTTAGTATTGTGTTTTAAAGGCATCCAGTTAAATCTAATGGCCTTATATAGAATTAGGTATCTTTTGATGAACAAAAAATTGTGAGAGATGATCGCCATCATTGTCTCTATATGAAATATTAGTATTAGAAAAAAAGCGAAAGGCCAAATTCGTCTCATTTTCAATTTTTAATGATTTTTGAATTATTTTCTAACGGGATAAACGAGACCTGAAATTGGCAGAATAATATAACGCCCAATAACTCAATCTTTTGATAAAGAGCTGACCCCTAAGTTAGGTAATTTTATTATCACATATGGTTAATGAACAAATCGTTTTATTTCATCTAATTAATAATTCGGTTGTCTGAACATTTTAGCACATTAATGTGCCAAATGTTTCAAAACGCCGAACTAATTGCTCTTTACTCACATTAAAATAGTTTTTATGTCTTAAATATTAACAACATGAGTAATTACTAAACAAATGTTTGAATGGGATATTTCTTTATTAGAAAATATACTTTTAATACAGAAAAAAGGTATTCGAATTATTTTGAACATAATCGCTCGGAAAATTTACTAAAGTTTGAAGGTTTGGTTATTTATATGAAGTAACAGATCCTATCGGGATTAAAAATGTTGCCTTATTCAAATATAATTCAAAATGAAGAAAGGTATAAAATTTTTAAGAGATTCATTTTAAAAACATCATTTATTAAAAATAATAATAATAGAGTACTGAGATGTAAAAAAGTTGCAATGTTTGCTGTCACTGACAATATAACTGGAATTTGCGAGGTCATTAAAATTTTATCAGTTTAAAAGTATGTAATAAATTTTCACGTAATACTTTCCATTTCTCTTCAGATTTCGCGTTCATTATTTCATAAATATTTGTATTTAAAGATCTTATATTTTCTAATGAAACAAATGTGCTAATCAAACATGAAAATTCCAAACATTAATATCGAGCAAATTATGTTTGAAACTCTAAGTAAATTTACACATCGCCAAAGATAGGAAATGTTTCAGTCTTTTTATGTATAAACCCTCTTATATATTCGAATATTATTTTTATTATGAATTTAGGTAGATCATCTAACAAACATTATGGAAAAAATCTGAATAAAATGTGGCAAGAAAATAAAGAAAAATCTATTAAATTCTATTCCTTTTTAGTGTGTTTCGAAGCATTTCATGAGTTCTTATGTTTCTTTGTTCTTCAAAACTATATAAATGCTTTGGAGTTATTAGAAAGCAAAGTTAAGTTGATATGATTTTCTCTATGTCGTCACACATGTAAGAACTTAGAATAAACAACTGAAAATTCTTTGTTTTCTTTTAAACATAGAAACATGTTAAGTGCAAATTCTGCCTATCTTTCACAGAAACTGTCGCCTTAGATCTCAATGAGTTTGCAGCGGGTAACAAAACTGTGCACTGTGATATGGATATCAATAAATAAATAAAATTTTAATGTTTCTTATTGAAGTAAAATCTCTTCAAAAAGAATAGTGCTTTTCTTACATTCATAGAACCTAATAAAAATAGAACTCCTCCAGAAATATATGGTCATTTAGAAACATACATTTTATGTTGTCAATTGTGCAATAGCATTATCTAAAATATTGTTGCAAGATGTCTTACTGCGGGTGTATGGTGTAAACAGTCCAACACGCAGGATAATGGAGAATGAAGATTTATTTACAAATATACAGGAAAACACGTATCACAGGTACAAAAAAAACAATAGTTCTTGCACAGATTACCAATGCAAACAGACAACAATTCGCAGGTAATAACAGTTCAGCACTTTGTTATCTAACAACACAAACAGTCAGAAAATAACTAATAACTAGCAGACCATAACTGCACCTTCAATAGCGCTCAGCTCACCAGCTCGCACTGCGGGTAGAACTCCAAAGGCATTCACGCTCCAAGGTGATCCCAGTCGATCAAAGACGCTCCTCTGATCTAAGTGCCGTCCTTAAATATTGTCTCCGACAGACCGTGACGTCACATGATGTTTTCTTGTGTATTCCGTTTCCTAGTAGAAATATCGAGAAAAGGGTTGCATTTTCGGAAATCATCTATTTGTCGCCAAATCGCCAAAATGGTCGCCAAGTTTGTCGCCAGGGTCATGGTGCCATAACTGTCGCTGAGGTCACTCCATGCTTAACCTTGTAAAACTATCTTCCCAACCATAAGACTCGCATTGCTGGGAAGCGACTTTCCATGTTTGTAACAATATTGTGAAACTTGAGAAAATGTGCCTACTGGTCTGCAAGTAGAAAAGTGAGACAGTTTAATACATTGAATAAAGAGCCGTTTCTCCTGAAGTTTGTGTTACAATCCTTCAATCATTCCTAATGTGTTGTATTGTTAAGTAGGAATTTATAGTTTTATAGAATATTAAAATTTATTTGTGTAAAAATTTTCTCCAACATGATGGTAGCAAACTTACTAATATCAAAATGGAATTTTACGAATATCTGAGTTACAACAGTCCTTTCACTTAGAATTAGATTATTTTTTCGTTTGGTTTAAAACCTACCTACAGAACTTACCTAGACCTACAGAAGCTCCACTTTAGAAGCTCTAAAGAATCTTTTCTTAATATATTTAAAAATCTACTTTTTACTCCAATCTTTTTTTCCAGTAGGAACAGAAAGCCTAATATGGAAATCATCTCATATTAATGTGAGATTACAAATACTGATAAGAGGTGTATTTCAAATGAGGCAATCCTCCATAATGATTTTTGTCTTTAATAGAACTTCACAATACTGTATATATTTCCTCTGTAGGTTTTGCAGTATTGTACAATATTTCGGAGGACCCGAGTCAAGATGTAAGTTCTTGGTATTTTCAGAAATTTATTTTAAATATATTAATTTTTTTCTACTTTGATATATATATTTAGATTTGTAGAGTATTTTAATGTAGATAAGTGCAATCAAAATGCTTTCGGTTTTCTTCCTAATATGGTGTTTGAAGTTCAATTTTTTTTAAAAAATCTGATTTCAAATTAATGCGTCAATATTCGATTTAGAATAATATAAATAACATCATTAATAAACTGTGAATTGGAGAAAACTATTAAAAGATGAATTTAAATATGGATTTTTTATGAATAGATATCTAAATAATTAGTTTGAAAATATGTTTTATATTGTATATTAATTTTTATTCCATATGCTCTTACTTGGTTTTAATTTTTCCATGAAAAATTCCAATTCAATAAACAATAATAGACAATAAGAAGGAAACTACAGTATCTATAGTATATTTCTTAATTCATTATTTGCATTTTTAAAATTTTGCGACTTCTTAAATATAACAAAAAATTTATAGAAAACTAATTGTACTGGAAATAATAATATACTGGGAAAATAAAACATTTGAAGGTGCTTCAGACTGAATTTACAATCCGTGTGTTTGGGAAAAGAGTATTTTAACATTAGTTTCAAAGAAAGTTTGAAAATTAATTCTTTATGTTGAAAACACACGACTAAAAAGGCTTCCTTTTAAACTGCGCACTATATTTTTATTACAACCTGTTCTGCCTTTATTTTCATACTCGTAGAATTTTCAGAATTATTTATGCATATCTGTATTATGTTGGCCATGCATTTAAATGTTGATTATTTTTAAAAAATGGTTTAATTTCATCTTAACCCTAACTAATCGAACATATTTTCATCCAAGAAAAGAAATGATGCAGAAATGGTTCCACAGTAATTTATAGATATTAAGTGGCATTGAAACAAATTTCTCTCAGCTGTGTTGTGATTGATCTTTCCCCAAATAATATTACTTCAATCAGTTTTTAAAATGAATTTATATGAGCTTTCAAAGCAGAAGAAAAGTGAAACAAGGAAATTAATTCCATGTTATCAATAATTTAGTTAAATGTATCACAATGTACTAAATTCTTAAATGCAGCATTTCTAAATTAAGGAAATCTTTCGAACAAAATCAATTGAAATAACAAAGATTTTTTAATCCTACATTCAATACCTGAATTGACGAAATAAAGAATGAAAGATTATTTATGCTCGTTTCTTTATGCTTAAGAAAAAATAAAAAGAACGAAGAATGAGGTAGGGATCGATAATACCGTCTTAAAGGTCTTGAAAAGTTTTATATTAATATTCATGGGCGTTCTGTTTGATGATTCGAAAATCAATTCCAACTAAATAGAATTTCGCACCTGATAGAATTAAACAAAAGTGGAAAAAAATCTGAAGCTAAATAGAGAATCGATGCCAGTCATTTAGCGCATATAAGTCGGCGAACTGCTTTAATGACCATCTTTTAACTTTTTTTATCTTTTCGAAAACAGTCCCCTCCTCCTACTTCCACAACCTTCAGAATCCTTCCAAATTAGAACAGTTACGATTTGAAAAGGAACAACTTGCTGCAGTTCGGACGCTACGAATTGGATGAGACGTAGAAGAGGGAAAAGCCATTTGCCGGCGGAACGATTATTTCAGTAGAAAACATTTTCAGCTAGAAATGGAGCACGAAAATGGAATCAAACCGATGAAGTCTTCGATACGAGATAAAAACGGAAAGAAATAAGAACTTTGAAAGAGAGAATATAATCTCTAACTCAAGAATTTGAAACTTTCTGACAGAAGACAAAGTTTTCCTTCGCTGTGAGCATGTTAAATCTTTTGTTTTGTGAGAAGAATTAGTTTCCAGTTCGCTGGATCTTTCTCATTTTACACTAGAAATTGAGTATTTTCAGATTCTATTTTGATACCGAACAGAGATTTATAAGTGCCAGAGTCGAAACAACACCGGCGCAATTTTCTGTCTATACACATTCTTACGGACACTTATCAACTGGAATAATTAAGGCGTAAAGATTGACTTCTAATGCAGTATTTGGTTCCAAATTTTTCTGGTGAGAGTCTTCAGGCGTACTTTGATTTTATCGGTTGTTTTTAGTTCAATATGAATTCGTTTAAATATGTTTTGCTAGAATCATTTCGACAAAGTTTAGCCCTAGTACATCGATTTCTAAAAATTTGAATAAATATTTTTCGGGATGTCTGCGATTAAAAAAAAAGCCTTTAAATGCTCTTTAAAATTATCTTCTGTAAATATTATATGTTGGGTCATTTAACTTCGTTATGTTATCATATATTTTTCTTTATCTATGTTTCATTGTATTCTGTAGAATATATTCACCAATACAACTTAGCACCGTTTAAAGCATACTGACTATTTTTTTTTTTTTGAATATTTGAATCTTTCTTTCACAATTTTCTCAAGAACTCCTTCCTAGATCTTGTTATTTAAATTATGAGATTTCTATTTAAATACTTCACATTACATTAATAATGTTGGAACGTATAAAAATAATTTTTTTACTATTTGAATATTTCTTTCAAAATTTTCTGAAGAACTCCTTCCCAGATCTCGTTATTTAAATTATGAGATATTTGTTTAAATACTTCACATTACATTAATAAATTTGGAACGTATAAAAATCATTTTTTTACTATTTGAATCTTTCTTTCAAAATTTTCTGAAGAACTACTTCCCAGATCTTTTTATTTAAATTATGAGATTTTTGTTTAAATATTTCACATTACATTAATAAATTTGGAACGTATAAAAATAATTTTTTTACTATTTGAATATTTCTTTCAAATTTTCTGAAGAACTCCTTCCCACATCTTGTTATTTAAATTGTGAGATGTCTGTTTAAATATTTCACATTACATTAATAAGATTAGAAGGTAAGGTTGAAAATCATTTTTTAAACATCTGTCTTGTTAAGGAACATCTGTTGTGAATCGACTACTGGTGTAAATATCTAGTGTTTATTAATGACATTGTAGATAATTTTGAATATTGTAATATTTGTCTGGAGTATGGTTCTTTGTCCATGAATATTTTATAGATGAAAATCTAAATCTGAGAATCATTTTGAAAATAGATTTCTATATTTTAACTTTTGATAAAATCTTGTGAAACCCATACCAAGTGGATCACAGATCTTTAAATCCCCGAATTAGTTTTTCAGAATTATATTTTTTTACGCCAAATAACTGGTATAACCTTCTCTGAGTTCAGCCTTTTATAAAACAAAATGGTTTTAGAGTTTTCACAAGATTTTTGAACTATAAGTATAATTTCATAAAGAGAAGATAGCTGGAAAAGGTTTATTCCATATGCTTGGTATTACTGTAAATACAAGTGTAGCGAATTAATTATTGACGGATAATTTATGATAAAATTAATAATCATATTAGAAGGAATATCAAAATTCCATATCCCTTAAATCCTATAAAATAATAAAATTGTAAATGTTTTTCTCTAACAATCATTTCTGAATTAGAATTATATTAATGAACTGAAAAAGTATTATAAGCATATTAAAATTTTTTATGGAATAAAATTTTAATATATGCTGCATTATTATTAAAAATAATGTAGCATACAGAAACGAGTTTAAGAAGTTATATTGCTGCAGCTATTTTCCTTGGGATGAATTTCTTAATTATTTATAATTATTCTTAAAAAAACGATAATATCTTAACGAATTTGCGTTATAAAAATTTTCCATTTGTTTTATAATTTAAATATTTTTGTTAATAGAGTATTGAGTTATTTAAATTTAATTTTCGGGTTTTCTTTGCATCAAAACAATTCATTTTGTGAATACACTGGATAAAATTAATAATGATAAAACTTCATAATGTTCCCGAAAAAAATATAATACTTTTAAGCAATTTCATAAATCAGAGAAGTGATGTATTTGATATGAAACTTATTTTTCTAAGCTTTTTCCGTTAAATTTTATCTGTACATAAATATTCTTGCGAAAATTTGACGTTCATATCAGATATGACAATGGTGAAGAAAGTAGAGTCATTCCTGTGAGAGTGCTGAACGCTTGACTTCCCATGATACTGACATTGAATTTTCGTGTTAAAAACTTGCAGTATTGACATATTTAGGGCATGTCTTCTACTTCTCTTTGCAACAAAAATATTTATTTAAGACTTAAAAAATAGGATAGTTTTAATTCTGAGAAAGATTTCGGGAATCTTACATACCTCATTTGGTATATTAATACGAGTTAAACATCGATAGCACTTTCATTGTACAGAATTTCTATACGTGAGGTATTTATTCTATCACTTTTTAAATTCAAAAATGTATGTCAGTAATTTCAAACCATTTTATGTGGTAAATTTATGAAATATTAAGTTGTAATTTTATGAAAATTAATGTTAAGCCATTTTCTAATAGAAAGTTAATATTACTGAATGGGCTTAAATAAATTGATATTTTCTATTGGATTATCATTCCCTTATTTAATTGAAGAGAAGAAAAAAATACCAAACATAATAAATTCTTACACTATAATGAAGTTCCAGCAATTTTTGTAACTGAGAAGTTATCAGAAATCTGCTTGGAACTGAAACTTTTCTTTGTCACCTGCTTTTAATTAAGCAAACTTTTGCCTAATTTTATACTTAACTATCCCCTAAATTGATTTCCGATACTTCAGCAAACTACTATAGTTACTATTAGTTAAGCCAAAGTGTGATATGGTCGTTTGATAATTAATGCAGAGGATATGCATTTCTCGTTTTTATTAGATAACACCATTTAAAAATGTAATTAATAGTGTTAAAATTATAGAATGTAATGAAAATTTCAAGCTATCATTTTGCATTGATTAACATTTAATTTTCTTTAAAGGTAATCGTCTCGAAAAAGTGTTGGAAATCGCCAACAAATATATGCGAGTTTTAAGTACTCTGCTCTTTATATTAATGTCCACAAGGCGTCTTTTTCTACTAAATCTATAACGCTTTACAACATTTTACTTGTGTTTTTTCTTCTATCCTGTACCATTTTCGAGATAGGAATGCTAACTTCGGAGTTCTCCACAAAGCGACACAGTAAGCGGCCTCATAGCGCAACGCATAACCGTTTTACTATACACAGACACCACTTTTATGCCTATACCTTTCAGCGTTCTGAAGTTAAGGGTAGGGACCCATTAGACTTAACCCCAGTATGTTCTTAATAACATAATAAATGCGAAAGTGTGTCTGTAAGCCTGTTTGTTATGCTTTCACGGCCAAACTGCCGAACCAATTTGGATAAAAAATGACAGCGTGGTGGTTTAAAACCCGGGAATGGACATAGGATACGTGGCATCATCTTAAATTCAATAATTTTGACTAAAAATATTCAGACAGCAATTAAATAATTAACAAAGAAAGGCCAATTGACTCAGCAGTCGTCGATGAAGAATTCTAATTTGCTTTTAAAATCAATTGCCACGTGATCCTAAAAAAACGTAAACAAGTGGAATAACTTATTTTTAAAATCAAGTGTGACATGTTCCTTAAGAAAAGCGTAAACACGTGGAATAACTTATTTGTAAATTCAAACATCACGTGATCATAAAGAAAACCGCGATTATGTGATCTCGCTGGGAAAAGCAATAAATAATTAATTTGTGGAATAATATATATATATATATATATATAACGCTAAGGCAGAAATAGTACGTGGCGTAAAAAAATGGATGAATTTCTTTTCTGCCGATGGCAACGACCGGTTTGTTTACAACCGGCAACGGTTGAAACTGATAACTCATTACAAAACGTGCGGCAAGTGCTGAAAATGATATTTTGTTCTTTCAACATTTCGTTAAATTCTTCACGCAAAAGAATTTGCAAGACCTTTATTACAATCTACGGAGGAGAGAACAGCGTTCAAGCGAAAGTTTTGATGAAACGCTTTAAAGGAGATCAGCTAGAAATGAAGCTGATAGGCTTAGGCAACCCAGAAAACGTTCTGATCCACTTAGTCAGCGAAGGGAAAATCGTGTTCATTCTAAAATTGAGGTGAATGTCCCGGTACATAGCTGTGGCAATGTGTCTGAGGTGTGCGAATTTTGTGGTGCACTTTATTGAAAAAACGAAGTGAACTCGAGTAAAAAATTTGCCAAATGCTGTCATAATGGGAAAGATCGTCTCCCAAATCTGACAGAAGCTTCTGATCTTCTCAATGAATTACTCAGCAGAAATTAACAGGAAGCAAAACTCTATTGACAACATATTCGAGAATATAATGCTACATTAGCCTTTGCATCTTTGAGGGCTGAAATAAAGGCACCTCATGGTACAGTCCCATATTGCTTCCGTATACATGGTCAGATTTATCATATGGTTTTTACATCTCTATTCAAATGAACGAAACAAACCTGGCTATGGAAAATTTTATATATGTGATTCCAGCGAAGCAAGTAATAGACGTCTGGAGAATAATCAAGCCTGCCTTCATTCCGTAATGGAGAAGTTGGACGGTTTATTACGAAGCACAAGTCCATTTGTTGAATAATATCTGCAGATGCATCAATTGATACAATCTAATCCAGCTGTAAATGTTAAAATGGTTTTTATGGAACATCCAGATTTAGACTTGCGCAGATATAATGCATCTACTTCAAGGGCAGAGGTTGCTGCAATATTTGTCGGAGATGACGGAGAGCCTCCAGCAAATCGAGATATTTGCATCTATCCAGTTGCTGATAATTTCAAAAATATTTCGCAACTTAATCACTGCAGCGATCCTATGGATTACCTTAGGATCGTATGGATTACCTATACATTACCTCTTCTATTTCCGCATGGAGAATGCAGTTGGAATTACAACATGAAATATGCTGAAGAAAGGAGATCTACAAAACGTGTTAGGGTTATACAGTTGCAATATTATTCCTACAGGTTTGCTGTTCGTAATGCATTTAGCATTCTCCATAACAGCGGAAAGCTCTTTCAAAAGTATATAGTAGATGCCTACGTTAAGATCGAAGGATCCAGATTAAGCTATTTAAGGCTTGATCAAGAGAAAATTGCGTGTGTAACTCTATGAAGGACTTTTAGATGCGTTACAAACTGAAGCTACAAGTAATGGATCCAAGATGGGAAAATTAATTATTTTACCGTCTGCATTTCAAGGTAGTCCCCGCCACATGCAACAAAACTATCAAGATTCTATGGCCATAGGTGAGGAAATATGGGAGGCCAGATCTCTTTGTTTCCTTTACATGTAACCCCACGTGGCCAGAAATTTTAAATGCTTTAGAGAGTCAGCAATGTCCAGAAAATAGACCCGATATTGTTGTACGGATTTTTTAAATTAAATTGACTGAACTTCTGGATGATATTTTTTAAAAAAATTGTTTCTGCTAAAGTAAAGGCATAGTCATAGAATTTTTAAAAAATAGGATTACCTCATGCTCAGCTCATATTCTGTTTATTTTAGATTCAAGTTCCAAAATTCGAAATAAGGATGTTATTGATAAATTCGTGTGTCCTGAGCTGCCCAATCAATCTGTAACCCCAGATTGTTTGAAATTGTATAAAAGCACCTTATTAATGGTTCATGCGATACAGTTAGCCAAATTCTCCTTGCATGAGAGATGGCACATGTAGCAAAATCTTTCCTAAGGCATTAAATGAAGCTACCGAAGAAAATGTGAATGGCTATCGAATTTATCAAAGACGTGCAAGAGAACCGGTTAAAGTTGAAAACATGAAATAGATAATCATTGGATCGTACTTTACATCCGTTGGTTGATAAAAAAAAATCAATTCCCATATGAATATTGAAGTGTGTACATTTGTAAAGAGCGTGTACCTATATAAATATGACTAAAAGGTCAGGATATAGCTTCAGTTAAATTTCAGTCAAATGATAGTCTTTTAAACAATGATGAAATTTTAACTTTTTTAGATGGCAGATATGTAACTGCTCAATCTCATGATCTTATGTAATCATGAGATTGGCAGGGAAGAGGTATATGATAGTATCGACTGCATTTTAAGTGATGATCCCCATGATCATTTGTCATATACTGAAGAATTTTTAAACAGCCTCACTCCAACACGAATGCCACCCCATAAAATGAGATTTAAAAAAGGTGCAGTGATAATGCTACTTCGAAATTTGATGCCTTCAAACGGCCTGTGCAATGGAACAAGGCTAATAGTGACAAAACTACAGTGTAACGTTATTGAAGCAGAAATGATTGGAAAAAATTGGCTCAAAAGAAACAGTTTTAATTCCGAGAATACCGCTCATCCCATCCGACAATAATATGCCTTTTAGTTTTAAAAGAAAACAATTCCCTGTACGTTTGGCATTTTCTATGACCATTAATAAATCCCAAGGCCAAATATTTGATAAAGTGTGCTTGGTATTAACATTAACTAACCCTGTTTTTAAACATGGCCAACTTTACGTTTGTTTGTCTAGAGCCAGGTCATTTGATATTGTTTCAGTGAGCTCTCCGACCAAAGAGGTAATTAATTGCGTTTACAGAGAAATACTGTGAGCATTAATACAACCATTTTGTTTGTATGTAGCTTATATTTTGTATATAATTTAAATTTTGTCCTGCAGCAGTATTAATTTTTTGAAATGTATATCAATTGTTTAAGAGAATTCTTTTTTTAGTGTAATGATATAGTGCAAATTTGTTCGTTTATTAAGTTTCTTATGCAAGGATGTTCTGACTGTTACAGTGAATAATAATGCAAAATTTCAAATCATGTTTGGTATATCCAGGAATGAAATATTTTTAGTATTGTATTTTTAATGGATATATTCAGAATTTTATGTATGTGTTTGTATATATCGTGGAATAGAGGTGAATTATTTTTAAAAATATGTTTAAGAGAATTCTCTGATACATCAATGTATTGATGTCCGTTGAATCGGATGCTTTCACTATTTAAAAATCGATCCTTTTAAGGGCCAAAAAACTTTATTCCTTCTTGATTAAGGTAAAATCATTAAAAGGAAATCACTTTAAGATATTTATTTATTCATTATATTGTCTTTTTTATGCTCATAGTGTCACACCACACTCTCTTTATTAATAATTTTTAATTTAATTTGTTTTTAGAATTAATTTTCAGAATAAATAGATTTGTTTTAATTATACAAATCTTATTTATTTGTTTATTTATGAACTTTCATAATTTTATTATTTAAGTTTTATATATATAAAAAAAATTACAACAATTTTGCTAGGACACGCAGTGTCTTCATTGTAGCGAGCGAAGCGAGCAGCATTTGCGTAGCAAATCTGGGAGGATTCCAACGAAATCCTACTGGGGCTTAACGAGCTTTAACGAGCAGGGGGCAGAGTCCTCTAGTAACTGAAATTACTCAACTCGACATTTCATGTTAAATTTCTGAGTTTGCAGTCTATTTAGTTTTAGTAATTTATATTTGTATCTTTTCCTTATCGGAATTCGTTCAAGAAATTGTCGATAAAATGGTGCCGTGTCAGAAATCTATTGATAGATGTGATATAGTTGCAAGAGTTTTTAGAATAAAGTTTAAAAACTGATGTTAATTAAAACTAAAAGAAAATATTCAATATATTTTATTTTATGTATTCTACTGAATGGTAGAATCGGATGGCATATAGCATTGTGGATGACATCTTCCACAGATTTTAAGAACCTGATGATACCATTGAGTATAAAGATGTAATTAACAATGAAGAATTAATTTAGGTAGAAGAGAGTGATGAAACCTTGCATAGGTATATGCATACATGGAGATAAGTTAAGAAAGCTCTTAAGATTTTATTGTAGAGTATAAAATTTTCTTCCCCTTAGCATTTCGGAGAAAATGCATTTTCATTGAAGTTTTTGTTGAAAGCTAAAATTAAAATTCTGAAAAATAAATTGTATAATAAGTCAGATGAAGAAACTTTTACCGGGCAAGAGAGTGGATTTTTTAATTAGTTTTAATCGCAAAAAGTTTTAATGAAGGAAGTCAGAAACCAATTAAAAACTAAATAATTTAACTTTTCAATTATCTACAATTTAATTCCTTCAGATGCTTTTATGGCTTATTCTAGACAATCTGTAAATCCCAAAATTCTTTGTTTCGTGAAAAATAGATTGATATATTATGTTTTCTATCAATATTCAATGACTGTAACATATTAGGCTAAAGTATCTTTAATTTATGGGCGTTAGATAAAATCTGAGAGAAGATCTTAAATTCGTATTAACAACACAAATATTTTAAAATAATGAAGAAATAAATTTTAAAAATAAACCACCTGTTTTCTTTAGATCACAACACATTTTGAAAGCTGCACTATTTGATTTAATTACCAATTGTGTACTGATTCATAGTTTCCCCAAGACCCCTATGTGTAAGTTATACGATAAGATGTAATAATGATGCCTGCTTATCAGAAGATATGCTGATGTTAATAAGTCAGACGTCCTACAATAATAAGTAACAATTGAATAATTATCATATTAGAATGAGAGTGTTTTATGACTCTATATCGATATATAAAATGTTAAATGGCAGGGAGTTGTAAAAAAGTACCTGTCTTAGATGGTGGGAGAGAAACCTCTTTTGAAGATAATGTCCAGCAGTCTGCCTTCGGTTGTAGAAAGCTGAGGAACGAGTCGCTAGAAGGCAGCATATGTTTCATTTCGCAACTGACTGCTTGAGGCCTATTTGATTCTAGAACCTGTGGATAAATTTCGCTAGGTTATATTGAATAGTGAATGGGTTTTTGCTCTTTTATATGAGTGCATAAACCAATAAATAAATTATTGGTTTTCCTGCACTGTAAAATAAGCACCATAGAAAAACAGTCAATATAAAGTGATTTCTGTTATATATTTCTAGATTCTCAATGACTGGAATCATCAGTGTGACATTAGTATGTTCGAGGAAGAAGCGTCTTCTCGGAAATTAAATCGTGGAATAAAAAACCCCGGGATTCTCCATTAACACGAAATCGGCGTAATTCTACGCACTTCAGTGAACCTTTAGTACAATGAATGAAATTTAATTAGAAGAAAGCTGACAAAATTATATTTTCTATTAAAGATTCAATTTTACAACCTCAATTAGAAGTATTTATGCTCTGACAACTATTCTGAAAAGAGAATCATCAAAGTAATTAGTTTGCTTTCGCTGAAGACAATTATTTTTCATTCTCCCCTTTTAAAAGAACCAAAAAGAAATGTTTCAAGCATTGAATTTTCGATTAAATTGCTTTTAAATCTCTAAAGGTTTAATCTATAGGATAACGGTTTACACTTTAGTACTTTTCATCCACATAGATAAGACGGGCATAAAATATGACATATATTTCTAAATTTACTGCTTTCTCAGGAGAGCCGAAGAACATATATTTTTCACTTAATTAAGATGTGTTTTTTAAGTGGTAGTTAAGTATGGTGAGGGAATTTTAAATGAATAATTTAAAAGTTCTTAGATGAATACGCTCAGATGCATGGTGAAAGATTAATGCAGAAGTTCGCTTTTATAAAACAATCTTCGCCGTTTTTTCGGTTCTATGATCAAAAAGGGTTGACTAATGTAAATTTATATATGATTACATATAATAGTCTGCCATGTATAATGAAATTTAAAGGATCTAAAATAGTCTTTAGTATCTTTTGAACCGAAAAACCGATATCTCCAAGCAAATTTCAAACTTATTTCTATAATTTGTTTCTTTTACAAAAATTGCACGCTAAATATTTTTAAATAAACGAACCGGTTTCAACAACTTATCATATACAACAATGTAGAATATATATCAAAATTGATAGAACTTTCAGAAGTCATGTCTCCTGTCGATAGATACAAAAATATGTAAAACGTGCAATCCTAATTTATATTATAAAGATTATAATTTAAAAAGTTTAAGTTTAATAATTATAGCTTTAAGCATAATAAGAACAAAATGCGGTGTTTTGTTTCTCAAGAAATTCAATTTCTTAAAATTTGCTGCTGCTGTGGTTTAGTTAAATTAATTATAATTAATTGTAGAAAATATAAAAGAAAAGCAAAATTTCATCCCCTACGTTTTTCACTTCTTTTATTTGATTACCTTCACTCTTTAAATATAAAGTAACCTTAGAATCTTTTTTGAATGCTTAAAAGAAAATAGAATTGGAACTCTTAAATGATTTGTAAATGGAAACAACATGATTAATTCGTGAGATATTTATCCATATATATTATCTGAACTGTAGTTATGTTCGAAATGTTCTTTAAATCATATTAAATCAAAACCAATTCCATAACAATCCTGACGCGCTTTGTTACAAGTTTCATTTAATGTGGAATTCATTTATATATTTAATCCAAATTTTAAAATAACTGCCTGTCATACATCAGTATAAAAGGAGCTGTACTTTTATGAACTCTGGATTTTATTAAGGACTTCTTTATTCTTTAAGAATAAATTTCAACATGAAATCTTAATATAATCTTGAAACACAAATCAAACCATGTAAAATTAAACCTGCTATACGGGATTAACTTATTTTAATTATCAAAACTGCGTTACCTTTCAAATAAACCTACGCATCGAATGACATTTTCAAATTGTTGTTTGGATTTGCTCCTACGTCCAGACTCCTACGTAAGCTCACTGTAATTGTGCACATCTGTTTTACACATCCTGATAGAATATCCTTTTTTTATTTCATAACGTCTACATTACTCACAAACAACTTCAGTTACACCATCTGTGTTTACTTACGATGTTTCACGAGCCCAGTTCTTTCCAATTTTTCTAAATGATGAGAAATTTATTTTCTGATATATATATAGCTTTTCAAATTCGCACCATTATTTTAGAATTTATGACATTTGAACCTCCATGTCATATTATATTTTCACATCTTTCACTCTTAGCCATTTTTAGTCGCACTGAATTCCTTTCATAAATCGATCCATCCTAATCTTGATTTATTTCTTTAAGTCTGAAACATTATTATCAGAAATTGGCAAGAGCGCTAGTAAACTGTTAACCAAAGTAGATGGAAGCTGCAAATGTTAAGTTTCATTACCTTTTCACTAAACAAATAATTTTTATGGTTACTTGTAATTTATTTTAGCCTATATAAGAATAAAAAATTAAAGATGTATTTAATTCATTAAATAAAGAAACTGAAAGAAAATTAATTACGAAAAATAATTACAAATGGGGAAATTATTATTATACAATTTCGCTTATAATTTTTTATTGTTTTAGACCAAATTATGCAAATTATATCACGGATTCAAGAAGATTTCTTTTTCTTGAACTTTGCCAATTAAAGGTAAATTATTTTCATTTTATGGCTCGAGCTGAGACTAAGACGCTTATAATTTATATTATACACTTAGTTGTCGTTTTGTAGTAAGAAGCGCGTGAAACTCATATCTTTCCTCACTGAAAACGCGAACCTCATAAAACAGCTACCGGACGCAACCAGTTCATCCGACTCAGACTTCTCTCCTTCACCAAGACCTCAGACTTATGGAGTGAAACCCTCTAGAGCTTCAATACCTAGGACCCTAATCAGTATAAAGTAAAGTAAGAAGCGCTTTAAATTTGTGTGTGTGCGTTTCGTTATTTTTCTTTGGGTGAATGATACGGAATTAATAAATTTTGTTCAAAAAATAAAGGGAAATTTCAGTCTCAATACGTTTGAATCCCTGATTACGTAACAAATTCAGTTCCACTACTTACTACTTGAAATATCAGCATAATGCGGCAATAAAAAAAAGTGAATGAAGTAGGTAAAGAAAAATGAAACATTAAAGTGAAAATTCATTTATGTCAGAGGTGAATTTACAAATGCATTAATTCATTGAAGGTGTTTTAATATTCTTTTACTTACTGATTCACGAAAAATTAAAAATATATATTCGCAACATTTTTAATACACTTACGTTTCCTTAGTTTATAGACTACTTAAACAAAACTTCTGCACATAAATAAGAAAATAATAATAATAATTATAGTATTTATTATAATTTTTGTAAATCCGTTCATAGAGAAATACAGAAAGAACAAGTTTGATATAGAAATATTAATAATTTCTATGAATGAAGAATAATATTTCCTTTATGTCCGACTAATAAGAGTTTTAACTTATATTCATTTCTGAGCACTAGGGAAAAGGCATTTTTCCTCAATAAATAAATTAAACCTTTTAATTATTAATTAATAATTAAAGTTTGTATAATTACTCCACACTGTTATTAGATATAATGAGGTATCTTAAAGGAAATCAAGTATGATTTTTAAACTTCAGTTGCAAGAAATTAAAAGCAACAAACAAATAGAAACGGAAGAAATCAAACTAGAAACTATACTACTACAGTTTCATACATAATGAACAATAAAAGAAGAAAGTGTTGATCTTTTATAAAGAAAGGAAGCGAAGCACCAGTTAACAGTATTCAAACAGAACCCAAAATATTGAGGTTTTCATTAATAAAACAAATCACAAACCATATGTATTTAATTTATAATATTTAATTCAGTAGGCAATGAAAGGAACTGAATAATTTAGTGCTTTAAATATTAAAATGCATGTTTGAAATCTCTCGAAAAGGATGAAATTCAAGTACCGTTAAGTTATTCATTAAAGCTTTAATAACCTCTTTAAAATTCTTATGATTTATGCGGTTGTTCAATCTATGAATACACGATTATTCCCATTATTTCAAATAAAACATTCGAAGCAAATGCTAAAATAATTGAGTTACCCCATTGTTAAATAAATATCAAAGAGATAACTGTGGGATTTCTATAGCGTAGAAGTATGAATCAACAAGAATTGTTGGGTTAAATAAATAATTAATGCATTGCAAATGATGTCGTTATTAAATAATGTACAAATAATATTTCCCTAAGGAAGATATTATATTAAGTTACTGAGATATTAAATATCAGGATATCTGCGACACTGACATGCCTTGAAAAGTACTTTGTTACCCATTCATTGTAAATTATTTAGAGTACATTAAGAAATCAGTTAGAGGAGATTCAAAAAGAATCTTCAAATGAACTTTTTAATAATTAACCCTCAAATGTATAACAGTAAACATAAATCACTTCTTTGTGACTTAAAAAACGTTTATTTCCAAAAGAATTGTCCAGTAGACTCTCGTTATAACGACCACTCATTATAAAGATCATTCCATTATAACGACCAGTGATAAAATCCCCAACTGTGTTTAACTATGCACTCTATGTTATTTTACTTCCAGTATAACTACCATCCAGTGTCGTCTAATCCCAATACAACGTCCGAATTCAGCGGACACTATTCCCGAAATTTCTCCAAATTCCTTTATTTTCTACTTTAAAATCTATTTTAGAAATATATTTTTATTTGATAATTTTTTTATTTTTGATACCAATGAAAAAAATAATTTGAGTATTTAGTTGAAATTCCTTTAAAAATAGCCTATTTTACGGAACTGCTGAGCGTGTAAGTGTACATTTTTTAATTATATCCACTATAGCGACCACTCGTTATAAAGACCTTTTGCTGTGGGACGCAGAGGGTCGTTATAACGAGCTTCGACTGTACTATGCTTTTATTGCACAGGGGCTATAACTTTTGCTGCGAAATACGTAAGATAAAATCAAAGTAAGGCTGCTGAATTTGAAAAGCATACTTTAGAAAAATAAATTGAGGTTATGGAAAAGAGAGCAAAATAAAAATAGTGGATTAAAAGATAATTACTAAAGTTTGAAAATAATTACAATCTTCGAAAATCCTTGATATCTTGAGAATCCAGAGAGTTTCCACTTAAAAATTAATAAAACAAAAACTTTCAATTTGAAAATATGCTCACTCATGTTAAATAAATTCCTTATTTTCGCTATTATTAAAGAAGTTTTGATAGAATAGCATTAGATTGATTGTTTTAGTTTCAAAATTAAATTGAGTGCAAAATCCTAATTGAGATTTCGGAGAAGTAATATTTTTTTGAGTGATTGCCTTCGCTATTTTTTGAAACAGAAAAATAAAAAAATAAAGTAGAATGTTGAAATTTCCATACAATGTATCGGAAATTATTATATAATAAAAGAAAACAATACAATTACAAATAACAATACGTATGTTAGGTATCTGGATATAAATCAGATGCATGGTTCCGATATGTTTGCATTTGAGATTTTTTTTAGTTTCCCATCTACAAAGTGGCGCTTTTCGATTGAATAACGAATATTTTTTGTAAACTTTAACGTCAAAGGAATGATACACAAAAAAAACCAAATAATTTTGAGAAAATCCATAAACATATTAACTCTTTACCGACGGGGTAAGATATTGTTTATATTTTTCAGCATTGAATCCACCGTTTTATAAATATAGTTGGATCCTTTACTCACTTGTGAAATGTTTCCATCATCGAAACTAATCACCATGTACGTTTTTTAATTCTTGCTAATCCTCAAATATAGCCAAACATTCGGCACCGTCTTTCTTAGTCATTAAGTAAAAATTACCTAAGCGCCCGAAACCGTCCAAGCCGTGATTATAGGGTTAAGCCAGCTGTTTATGAAGCTTCATTCTTATAAAGTAACCTTTTAATTAATAACTAAAGTGAAACGAACTTATTCTGGGCATAGTAAATGAAATTATCTCAGTTTTTTCTTTTTATTACGAATTATTGTAGTCGCATATCAGTATGGGTGATAATTTTCCATAGTAGAGCTTAGTGTATTCGGGTAGCTATAATTTTGTTAATGATATTAATAAAAGTACACACTTTTTTGTTTAACCGCTTAAGGACCGAATTATTTTGTAGCCTACGGTATTTAGGACAACTTCACTCGGGATAAATCCGTAACCCTTTGAGGGCAGGTAACTTTTCAGAAAACTGAGATCACGTGGCGCACTTTATGCGCCATCTTGTTTCTTCCAACTCTACACTTATTTGATTACACATAAAATTATTTTTTATGGTATAGTAAGATTAGAGGTTGATTGTATGTATGATACAAACATTTGTGTTCGAGTTTCAGTTTTTCTTCGTGAGCTGGATTGTTTTCCAGGCCAGTCTCAGAATCAGTTTTTAGGTCGCTGTACTCAGTCACTTGTCCATCGAGATATAATACATCAGTTTCGTCCTCGGCTGCTATTTCTAGCTGAATTCTAGAAAAAAGGCCGTATATTGCTTTGTAGGGATATGTTCCCGCCGTTTCGTGATAGCCGGGTTGTGTTATGGAGATCGTTTCATGCACTTTTAAGTCCGATCAGACCTAACTGACTGATTCAGTGTCAGTGGAAACTATAGGAAGAGCTCTCTAACTTCGATAGTTTTTATTCAGCTTATGATGCATACACACTGGCGCACTCTATGCACCATACCTATTCAAAAAAGGGTTAAGATGTTAAAACAATTCATGATCACCATGCATGGAATTTCTCAAGCATTTAGGCCCTTATTCACCAACTCTTTAACACTTGGATTAAGCCTCGAATCAGTGTTAATCCCTTGAACATATGAAAATGAGTGTTCTCCAATGAAAATTCCGAGATCACCGGCTATTTTAACACCCTGTTTTTGATCCTCAGAAATTGGAGGATTAACAGTGACAATCCGCGGAATTTTAGTTTACGCATGCGTACTTCTCTTCTATCTTCTATCAAAACAAACATGGCAGACGATAGATTATCGTATTTAGACGATACTGAAATTTCAGAAATTTTAGAAATAATCGAAAGAAGGAAAAGATCTGTGCATCCATATAGAGCAAATGATTTGGACTGTATGAACAATGTAGCCTTTCGATCGCGTTATCGTTTAAATAAAGATACAGGCGAATCCAGTCTTGACAATCTGAAATCTCCTATTGGATTGATATTTATTGCCCTTCCTTTACAGATTTTTATAGTGCGCAATCAATTGCTTTGCATTTCTTTTTGCAACTCCTGGAAAAACTGTTGAACATGGCAGTTAATTCCGCCCAGGCGGATGCCTTGTTTTCATTAGTTGTTGCATCTGTTTTTTTTATTTTCAATTACCGATTTCAATTTAACTAAGGAGAGGAGAAAAGCCTCGGTTTCAATTTCTGTAAAATTCTTCCTTTTACGATCCATAATTACTGCAATAACAAGAATAAAACGACAGAATCAAATTACGGCGTTATTTGATCAGAACACACGAGATGATGTTTATATTATGTTTCTGTCATCGATTGTAGTTGAACGAAAAACTTCGGCGAGGTTCGTTCATTGACCAATCAAAACGTAGCTTACATTTTTCTTCCAGTTAAGCCATGGGTCACATAATCCGTTGATGGAGAATACCGAAGGACTTTGATCCAGTGTTAGAATTGATTCTCGGATTTGCTAATTCGCGATTTAATCTTGGATCAATCAAGTTTAGTAAATACGGCCCTTAGTGTCTTGATTTTAAACCGTCTAAGCGTCCAGTTATTTTGCTGTGATGACCAGTTATTTTGATATAAATTTCTTTAAAATTCACATTTAAAATGAATAATTGTTTCTTTATTGCTTCTAATCAAGTCTCTAAAATCTTATAAATATTTTATAGTAGGTAGTTTAAGAAATTATACACATAAATATGAATTATGTGCTTATTAACTGATCAAAAACCGGAAAAAGCCAATTCAAATGCTTAGAAGATTAAAATTAAGCGCTTTTTAATAATATTATAATTTTTTTCTGTATTTCCTCTCCATTTGGATAGAGACCATAATTTTTAGACAACTTGTAGTTTAATGTTTAAAATGTTTGATTATTATGTTAGATGATGGAGAACGGAAGTTACTTATTTTTTTATGTATTTAAAGCAGTGGATATTCCTAATGTTATTATTAAAATATATCCAAAATAAAAATCGGCTCATATGAAAAACATTCACAACTTCTGTTTTTGTTCGAATCTGTAAAAATATTTATTTTCAAAGTCTTTATTATATGTGGTTAATTCAGCATATCACTTTTTGTTACAAATCTGTGCAATTAAATGAATGTCGTAAAATAACTGTCTCATCAAGTCAAAATCTATCTTTCCAATGCTTTGATTGTGATATTACATATATTTACTTCATGATTATCTAAGATTTAAAGATAATATCATATACACTGCAGGATATATTTAACTATCAATTCATTAGCACAAAGTAATTTATCAAAGTAGTATAAATTTTATTGATTAGACAGGGATAATATGTTTTATTCGATGTAAGAATTTTGTCAAAAGTATAAAAATTGTAATCATCAAAAACACTTCGACAAGTTTCATGATAAATTTTAAGCTGCTTCAAGTATTTGAGATGTAATTGGTACAATATTTTTTGCATACAACTTCGGTCAATAATTGAAAGTGTTTCAAGGAAAAGACAATCAATAACATATTAATTATCAGTTAATGAAATAAAGGAATTTTTAAAATACTTTGTATTCAGAATAAGATATTCCTTTGGATGTAAAAATGAATCTCTTCGGAGAATTAATCAAAAGAAAAGCTGTATACTTGTACGTATACATAGAAAAATATGAATTATAAGTAAATTGAAGGGCATACATTAAATCTGAAACTAGATGATCTATTTAAAGGATTGTTTTATAAATACTGCGAGCGGGTTTTGGAGCGTATAATACAGTGGGTTTATGGAAAATTTGTGGTGTGCTTAATATGTTATTTATTTAAATATATTAAATATTCATTTTTATAATTAAAAAAAATCTATTAAACCTGCGTCACATCTTATTCACGCCTGGTTACGCCAAGTTGCTGGTAATCAACAGTTAAGAAATAAAATTTAAAATATTGTTAGGTTTATGCTTGTCAACAGTCAGATCTTCAGTCCAGATCCTTAAAAACCAGATCTGCCAACTGTTCTCTCCTATTTCATTCTTTCATTGAGTACGAAGTTCAGAAATCAAAATCAAAGAAGAACAAGATGAAGATAAAAAAAAAAGAAAGTGTTTCTAGTAATGCCCTGGGCTCTTCTATTGATAGAGACACTTCTAGCGATTCTATAGATACTTCTGTTATAATTAAAGTTTCCTTGTTTTAGCTATTTAATTAATTTTTTCCCTTTTCCTTTAGATTGCTAAATTGCCTTTTTTCTGGTATGCTTCCCCTTCATGTCCATCTAAACCGATGCTTTGTTTTATATATATAAACAAATATTTTCAAAAATTCATAAAATACTTCACATTAGAAATTCATAATAGAATTGTTGTTCTGTATGAACTCATGAAAGAAATCAACTGTCTAAAAATCCAATTGAATAATGTTGGAGAAATAAATGGCCAAATTTAAATTATAAGTTAAAAAATAAGTTTCAAAGAAATCCCATTCCAGGCTGAGAAGAATAAATGCTGTTTTTCGTTGAAGAATGATTTGATTCGATTTGATCACGCTGACAAGTCATTTAAAGCTCAAATTGAACTTGATAACTTCCAAATCTACTGCGCTAAGTTTTTACCCAGAAAGCACCGAAATAGAATAATTTGTAAAAAGTTCTGTTGCACCATCGAACAAAGAATAAATATTTTGGACATTTATTGTGGAAGAAGAATTTAAGATGCTCATAAATATTGTTTTAAATCTAAAATAACGCTTACCAGACAAAAGTATTGTAAGATATATCTCTGAAAAAATAATAACTTTTCATTTAACCAGATTTGTGACGGATATATGTAGTTTTTCGAAACAGTCAATCTTTCGGCTTTTTGAGTTAACATCGCCTAGACAGCATTAGTATATGATACAGACACAAAAAAAACTGATGCATACACACAATGTCTTGATTGCTTTTTTTCAGAATGTGAAAAAAATAAGTTGTTAAAAGCACTCATAATTTTGAGTGAGTATTCATGTTTAAATTCTTAGAAATCACTTTATTCTGTGCCAAAAATGTTCAAAAATTGATTAATTCCCTAAATAAAAGTGGTAAATATACTAAGCTCTGAACAAGATATTTTTATCTTTAATGTTCCGTAGGAAGAATACTTTCCACTTTCAGTTAAATTATTAACCAACCCGAATTTCATAAATAGATGGTGAACTAGCAAAACGCTGATTTTATTTTATTTACAAGATCAGTTTATTATAATATGATCCCTCCAAATTGTTTTGACTTGTTCAGGAATTATGTTCTAAATAGGGTTAAAAAATAATAAAGTGCAATGTTTTAAGTATATAGTGGAACTTTTTAGCCTAGGAGGAACAGCAAAATAATAAAGAAGCATTTAATGAAGTCGAAAGTTTTCGCATCTGGTTTCATACAAAATATATGACGTGGTATTTAAAAAGCACCAATTGAAGCATAACATAGGGATTTGAAATCAGAAGCAGATCTTTATAACATATATAATGAAATTTTACATAAACTCTATAAAAATGCGCTGATTTAGAATTTAGAATGATTTTACCGCAGAATTCGGCTAACAAATTAGAAAACTGATTGTTTATCATAGTTTAATTTCTTTCCATATTCTGAATTCGACTGGTGAACAAATTATATGAAGCATTTATTTTAGACAACTTGTAACGAAGCAAGTTTTCCGTTTATAATTATTAAATATTGCTTTTTAATTAATACAGTTAATTTTGTATAAATAAAATTCGCATCTAAGAATACTTGCCAAAGTGTGCTTATCTGACAAAACTTAACTGGGACTCATAATTTTGCAAGTCACTATCAGTAGAAGATTTTTTTGATTGCGTAGAACTCCCAGCTAATGAATCTTGGGTATTCTATGAGATTCAGCGCCAATCAAAGTTTCATGCGAAAAAATTTCTTTTCTCCGTAAAATAAGTTAAAGCAATGTCAACATATGGACACTATTTTTATAAGAAGTATTCAATGAATATGAACACGGAGTTAAATTATTATACTTGAAATTCCAGATGGGAAATTCATGATTTTACCAAGAAAAATATTCTAAATGCCCCTGAACTAGTACTCAGTTCAGAGATTTTCTGAGACGAGCTCAAAATGTGTTCTTCTGTCCAATGGATATGCATAACAAATAAAAACAAATGCTTGAATTATTAGAGAATAAATGATAATAAGGAAACAAGAGAGCGTTCTAGTAAAATGTGTCATATATATACAGAATTAAATTTTAATTTACAAAAATCGCAGAATGAATCCTGCGAAAATATAATTACAGTAGTTTCCCGGAATACTGTGTAATAGTTTTTCAATAATATATAATATTATAAATACATAGGTATACCGAATGCCATTAATATTTTATAATCAATAACAATATTCTCAAAGACGCTAAAATTTTAAAAATATTATAAATGTTGTTTGCACAGAAAAAAACTACTTTTAAATTAAGAATTTAATTGACTGAAATGAATATTTAATTGAAAATCCGCTGCAACAATTTTTATTTAAGACCCCGAATGATGACTAATGCAAAATATATTTCAACACCAGTAGCACAAAGATATTGTACAATATTGAACAATATACGCAATATTGTATAAAATTATTAATACCATATAAAATTATATAATATTGAAAAATATTGTATAATATCTTGCAAAATGTTGTGCTACCTGAGAATACAGCAGAAACAATGTTATAAATTCTACAATTAACAACGATGTACAAGTATTTTGAAAGAAGAATTGTAAACTCTGTATTCGATAATATTATACAGTAATTACACATTTATTTCGTTTCATGAGTTTTATTTTAAATTTTACGTCAGGCCTGATGAAATTGTCCTGGCTTTAAATGAAATGGCCCGGATAGTTCTTTTTTTCTACTGGTAAGAAAAGAGTAGTTAAAATTTCTAAAAATTGTCCAGAGTTTTTTTTTTACAATATGGTTTAAAATGAATTTTTCTTTGCAAATTAAAATTTTAAGCTCATAAGGGCTACTGTTACTACTCAAAAAATAAAAGACTTGAGTTAATTCCACAGAATGTAAGCTTGAAGCAATATAAATATTTTGAAGAACAATACACTGTATACACTCCAGCAGCAAGTACAGCAAGCGGGTTTATAGCATTTTATACCCAAGTAGGAATTATTTTAGGCTTATAAAGAAGAAGAGCTATTAATATATGTAGAATAAACATTTTGAAATCGCTGCGTGCAGGCAGAATGCGGCTCACCTCGAATTACCGTACCTCCAGTCGCGGCGGGGTATTTAGTTTGTAACAAAAGTTCAAATCAAAACTTCGAACGTGAACTTTAGATTTTGAACTTCCTATTTTTACCTGCATATTAAAGACATTCAAGAGAGTTTCATAATACACTGAGAGAGAAATTTCAAAGTTTTTATTAAAAATGTGAAACTATTCTAGTCGTCAAAAGATGGCAGCACTAGTGTTGCCTTATTTTTAATATTAATTTAGTTATTTACCAAACGTCTCTGGCTAGCATGATTAGTTAGAAGAGATCAGGTTTCCTTATACCAAAGACTCAAAGGAATCTTGTTACAACTGATTAAACGACAACTTGTTGTATTGCTAAAAGATTACGAAATAAATCTTTATGACTCGATGCACAGTTTTTTTGTTAAATCATTTCATTTATTGCATTAAATAATCAATCATGGTTTCTTCGAGGTATATTAGTTTGCGCAATCATATCAAAGATAAGTCCATTTCATAACAATTTGCTTTTATTAGTTGCAAAACCTGGGTCAGATTTCATAAAACATGTTTATTAAATTTGTTAACAAAGAAAAATAACACTAATACATTTTTTTAAAAATTTACCAGATAAAATGTAAATTTGAAAATATTTTTCTGAGGAAAGTAATCATTCTGTGAAGTAGTCGCTGAATACAGAAAGGTCTTATATGCGCTCGCAATACGTTTGGAAACTCTTTATAAGCAAAACGAATCAAGTACAAAGTCATCAATTATTACAAGCAGAAAACAAAATATTTGTATGAAATGGGTGTCTTTTCTATTTATTTATAATTATTCTTTTCAAATACTTTCGATGGCAATGATTATACGAATTTATGTAAATTTATGAGTGAAATACGATTATTATTACGGATTACAGCATAAAATCTGTACCTATGGACATTCTAATTCCCATCTTCTGCCATATTTCGATTTTTAAGATATTGAGGTTTGCAGGTTAATTACTTCAAGGAAATGATAATGCTATCTCAATATTTTTTCTCACAAATTACCTAGCATCTTTTAGAATCTGATTAAACATTATTTTCTGGCATTTTATGCAATAAAATGATAAAGCTTTGCTAAGTCACATTTTGCGCAATGCCAGATTATTTGTAAGTGCTTTCATCACCTTGAACAGAAGTAAATAAAAATTTCCGATTAGAATCTGTATGATTAAGCACAAAAAAATGGTAAACAAAATTTTTCATTTCTAGCAAATGTGCTCCCCATTAGCGGAGAACTTTGAAAATCTTTTGGAAAAGGGATTTGCGCAAATATTAATTACTGACATAAATTTATTGCTAAGTTTTAATTAAGGACATGTTGCATCTAGAAAATTTTCTTATTTTCTGTTCATATCGTACCTTCTTTTTCTATTTACTTAAATGCGTTTAAGGGCTGGAAATATATTTAGAAACAAATGTATCGATAAGATTCGTTTAACTCTTTGATATATTCTGTTGAATATTTCTGAGCAAAATTTAATTGCATGCTTCTACATGTTAGAAACTTTTCTAAAGCTTCAACTTTTATTCTTCTCTCTCCATTTGATTTCTAAGTGTCTTCAGAATATTTACTCGTTGAATTGACCTGAAATAAGTAATGCATTTTTCTAAACGTCACATAAGCTCTTTAATTTTCGACTCTTAGAACTGAAACAATTTCCATTCTCGACAAAAAAAATCTCGCTTCGCTTTATGTCGCTTTTATACCGATAAACTATTCAGTACAGAGTAATTATTTTATTTCAAAATTATCTTTACACATGAAAGCATATCACTAATCTATGTAAATAATTATTTCATATAGGTTGTTTCTAAAATTTGCCCGCCTGCCGATATAAATATTCTAAATTTTAATATTGTGTATTATAGTAAGTCATCAATAGATAAAACCTTTTAATAATTTACAAAGGCCTATGTTCTACAATTTTACAGATAAATTTATTAAAATCTATTATAATTACGCTTACAGCTTAAAATGTATTTGATTTAAAAATTAAGAATTTTAAAGCTTTTGCAATGATAATTTTTATTTTACTTCAAAAGTATTAAATTTTAATTATAAAACTTATATTAATAATTGACATAGAATACTTCCGGTCTGAAGTAGAATTCATCAGTTACATTCATTAAAAATTGGATAGACATTAATAGATTGGTGATTTGAAAATATGATTGGCAGTAAGTGCACGGAAATCTTTTCATTTTATTTCTTTGTCAACAAAATATGTAGAATATGAGATTTACCAAAAGGGAACCGAACTCATTACAGATTTAACGCACCAACTCAGTAATCCTTTTGTAATGATGTTATGTAGCTTTATCACGGAAATTGCAAGTCACTATTTTAAGAGTGGTGAAGGGAACCAAGATTGTTTGATTAACGAATTTTTGCATTTCGAAAATGGACTGGCAACGTTTTTGCGTGAAATCTGTGCGACTTTCGCCAACATCTTTGCTAAAAGATTTCAAAAGTTGCAACAGCTTATGGAGACAATTACTTTAAACAGTCCCTGTGCTATTAAACGCGCCGATCCATCAAGATTAGTGGAATATACACCAAAAACGATTCAAAAACTGGACACGATTTCATGTGAATGCATGACTTTCATATAAAGGAAATGCATAGTTTGACACGAGCAAGTCATCGTTTCAACTGTCGTGTGATTACTGAAGCTTATTTTTAAAAATGACATATAATATGGAGACGCATGAATTGCAACAAATTTTATGTCTTGTCTTTTGACTAATTAGCAATCCATAAATAGTATCACACCTAGTCAAAAGTTGAAGGATTATAGAAACGTAGATCAAATCTTTCTAACACATGTCGTAACGCTTCAGAGTTGACTCGATAGATTTTCAATTATTCCCAAATTTGACATTCCCCTTGAAAATTGGACGATTGAAGCAATACAGGAGCATCAAGAAAGTGCACAACGACATTTACGAGTAGTCCTGAAAACGTTTAACAAGGATACATTCCAGAAATAGGAGACATGTTAAAAACGGTGTATAAACAGTGGAGAGGAGTATTTACAAAGAAACAATTCCTTTTAAAATGCACTTCCAATATTTATGGATATATTTTAATAGATCGGTTTCTTTTTTGGCCTGAAAATATACTTCAGTTTAGAATAACTTTTTCGGTGTTCTTTCCTTTAGGTCAGTTTAAAGGATCCTTAAGATCAGCCCATTCATATGGGATTTCTTTCATCTCTTAAACTGACAACTGTAAATTTCAAAATTAATGATTATTCTATATTTGAAAATTCCTTTTACATTTTATATCCCAAAATCATAATCTATTTCAAAAAAACGAATGTATAAATCATTTTTCATTCCGCTAATGCATGCTCTAAGATACCATGCGTTTGAGGTAGAGTTTCAATAATCTTTTGGATTTTAAACATGCATGAATTTCAGAATTACTTTTTACCCTTTTAGAACTTGGAAGACAAGAAAAGTGCCTTCAAATTTGTAAATTTTGATTGAAACTCATCTACTTTACAAAGTTTATAATTCCTTCGGAAAACCCACGAGACGAAATTAAATTACTCATGATCGGAAAACATTCTGTTACACTAAAAATAAAATTGCACTTGATAATCCTTTTTATCCCTTGGTAAGAAAATTTACTTAATAGCTTTTTTCCACGACCAAAAATCAAAGTTGACGATAAAAATTACTCATGCTCGAGCAATAAATATGTTGGAAACTACTTAGATTTATGTAGATTCGATGGATTTCCTCTTTCTATTTATTAAGCTATCTTGCAAGGATGGACTTCTATTGTCAGCAACAGAAAGTGAATTATTTTTTTTTGAAGCATGATTTACAAATATTATTATTCAATTTTTAAAAAATAAAAGAAATTTTTTAAAAAAGTTAGAAAATAAGATAATGAAACGTTCCCGTCAATAAAAATGTCGATGAAGTACAATTATTTATATGCATGCCAGAAATGTTTGTTGTTATCAGACACATGTAATACATAATAGAGTTATATTGTGTTTATTCGAAAACTTTCAATATTGATAGATGATTTAATAAGAAATCAAAGACTGCTAGGGCATTTGATTAATGGATTTTTAACACTTGTTGGTAAATTATCTGTCTTTGAGAAAAGAAGTCTTAACAACATGATGAATTAAGCTGATTAGCCATTTATTTGATACCGGAAACTCGTGTTCATATCTGATGATTTTTTATCACTTGTTGGTAAATTATCTGTCTTTGAGAAAAGAAGTCTTAACAGAAGTCTGATGATTTAAGCTGACTAGCCGTTTATTTGATACCTGAAACTCGTGTTCATGTTCTTTAGATGTGACTCAAGGCCGATATTGATAATTGCCCCATGAGATGTTAAGAGTTTCCCACGAGTTCATTTTAAGTTTCGCAAGGAAGTAAAAAGACAATACTCACAGAAACATCCCGAGTGACTGATTCAGATACCTTAAATCAATTTTTCACACTTGAAGTAAAATGTAAGCAAGTAGGAAGAGTTGTTTCTCAGTTATTAAATTGTAGAAAGACTTACAAACAACCCTGCTTTAATTTAGCTAGTAAACACTTAATAACTGTAAATGATATTAGAAGCAATATATATCTTCATTTATGTTGTAAATTCAGAATGCTTTGCACTGTATGCAACAAAACAATATTTGTCCTGATGTATTCTGTTGTTTATAAACTGACATTTTTTTAACCTTCCAGCGGGCGCGCCTGCACAAATTTTTCGACAAACGGAATTTTTCATGCCCTTACCACATTCAGTGTCAAAACTATATGAAGGTAAAACTATTGTTATTCCTTCATGCGACCTCTCTATATGGAAGTAAACGTGTTTATCCAAGTTTCAAGGTCATTTAATATTGTTTTATGCTTCTGTCATAAAGTTTACGCCGCGCGCCAGATAATTTTTCACGTCTTAACGTTTCAGTTTGATAATTATATAACCAGTGCGCATTCCGGCGATTTAATATTTCATTTTACATTGCCAAAAATATTTAATATGTAATAAGCCTGCTAATAATCCACTAAATCGAAGAATTTTCTTGAAACACTTAGTCTTCACTCTTATGAAAAAGAAACTCGCTACTCGAGCAAAAATAATATGATCATCGCCATATGACATTACCAAGTCTTTAAGTCTAAATTATACATCACAACCTGAAAACGCATGTGAACAACAACAAGCATTGAGAAGAAGATTTGTGGTTTGTGTTAGATAAAAAGAAAACGATCATCAAAATCCATGAATTGCAGTAGGTGCAATATATAGTATACTTGTAAGCGTCACTCTCTAACAAAAGTTCACTGTTTCGAGTGCAAGGGCAATGATTATAAACTCAAAAGAAAGTCTTTGCTTGTATTATAATCTTTTTTATTATACAATGCTGAATACCTTTTCTCATAAAAATAATATTATGAAATCTCAATACTTTTGCCCGAAATTCACATTGCTGCAAAGCCGATATCTCTCTCAATCTTAACGATATTCATCTGACATTTTTTTAGTATACGCTGCTCTATATATTCGGCCTTCATGTCATAAAAGAAAACAAAAATTATACTAGGTTTTGCACATGCGAAGAGAAAATTATTTACTGCAAATACTCGTATTTACTCTTATTTTCAACGTATTTTCTTCAAATTTTACTACAATGCTTCTCTGATATATTGTCGAGTATTCTCTAAATTTAGTAAGGACGAGTTTTCTGGTTTGTTTACACGTCTGTAATACGCATTTCCGGTGAAATGGTAAGTCAATGGAACTTCAAAGTGGAAATCCAACATACAGGAAGATAAAGTCAAAATTTTAGTGTAAGTAAACAAACCAGAAAACTCGTTCATATGAAGCGGTGCAAAACGAGATCTCTTACCATTTTTATCAATTTCTGGTCGTTTCCCCAAATGCCGTCTCGACAAAATCTTCACTGTAAAATTTGAGTTGCTAAGGTTGTAAGTCTCGCAATTCTCCAGCATATTCAGAATCATTGTATTCAAATTAACACCAAATGTTTGGAATTTTATATCTCTTGCAATAATTTTGATCAGTATTGCATGCTTTTCACTGCCGTTTAAATGCATGAATTTAGTATAAATTATCGTTATCACTGCATAGAAAAGATTTACAAGATTTTTCATCAGATTTACATAAAAGACCAAGCTGGAAAACATCATACTCTAATACAACTGATAAACAAAACTTAATAAATAATAATATAAAACCTAATATATCTTCTTATACTAATAAATCCTTTATCTTTGGCCAAGATATTAATAAAAAATCCATATAAGTGGATTCATCATTAAGTGTATTTTACCTAGCAAATTTTGCCAAATTGTGTTATGGCTTAATCACCGCAAATTCCCCTGGAAAGTCACCACGAGTACGTGGATGATAAGCCGCCGAATGAATAAGGGGGGTTTGATTCTCCTGAGAGTGGGGAGGATGAGTTACCCTCCGCAGATGACGGAACGTACCTCCTTCGGGACTAGATAGGTTTTCGCAGGTGATGGGTATTAGGACTCCGACCTCTGAAACCGAATTGTCTTGGCGGCTGTTCTTCAACTCACTCTGGATGATTCGGCAGGGCAGGGTTGGGTTAGATTAGGTTATATTTTCGAACCTGCGGCCCTCCGGTCCCGAGGTCGAGACCTTACCACTAGGCCACCGCGGCCTCCGGCAGGGCAGGGATAATTCCACTTGTGATTAATAACTGGAAAAAGTTCAAATAAATTTTCACCAGCATTCTAATTTCAATAATTATCATCGAAAACTTTAACTGTTGACATTGACAGCAATTAATACTATTCTTTGTTGTCAAAACGAACCGCTTTTACTTGTAAAATATTCATTACTTTTTCAGGAAGTTGCGTGTTAATTGCAGAAATTTGAACAAATTAAATAGACTGAGCCGATAATTGCTATGTTAAGTTTGGTAGAAATGAAAAAAACGAGTTTCCCATTACATTTGGAATTAATTTGTCGAAATTTCAAATTTTCACTTTTTGATTTACTTATTTGTTATTTTATTTATTCTTTCACTTGTATTCATTAAATATGCATAAACGACAAAAATGCCCAAGAAATTTTACTACATTTTTAGCTTTCTCAAAATATATTTTAATTCGCAAAAATGTTTCTAATGGTAACATAAATTGGAAATTTACAAAAATCATATGAATTATACTTCATCAACACTCTAAGAAAAATAATATTGTCGTAATTACTGCTTTCATTTTGTTTTCATTAACCCTTGAAATGCACTTCCTTAAAACAAATAGTTTTCGCTGATTACCTGTTCCCCTATTTTTATACTTAAAATGGATAATTAAAGCAATGCACCTCAAAGTAATCTTTAAACAAATAAATGACTGTACTGCAATAAATAAAAGAATAAAAGTTAAATATAATGGCCCGGCTTTCGCAATTAGTATCATGTTGCTTTGCCACCCATAAAAATTAAAGTTGAAGAAAATCAAACAGTACAAAATCGAGCAAGCGAAGTACATCAACTTATTCCCAAAATAGAAGAAACCTTAAAAATGGAGTTAATGCAATCTATCCCAAAATTAAATAAAGCCGGGGGTAATAATGAATTAGATAATGAATTTTTTTAATGAATTTTCAAATTCTGTTGTAACGTTTTTAATGGCTATGTCCATCCAACCGTGAATTTTTCTAACAAGTCAAATGATAAGGTAAACTAAACCAATGGACTTACGTAAACACGTTATTATTTCCTCTCCTACGCTTCTTTGTATTCACTACTTTGTTTCAAAATTGAATTAAAATTCATGTAATTATTACTATAAATAATACCATTACAATTTTTGATTTCCTTTCAAAACACATTCCGTAATGTTAAGGAAAAGTTGAAGCGCCCGTTAGTATCATTACCAATGTTCAAATTTCTAATAATTAGTGTATATTTTGTAATCAATTTAAGTGGTTTTCCTAACATATATTAAAGAATTCCCGGAGCGTTGATTCGGGTATTTGATCAACGATCCGTTATGAGGAAGTAATTAAATAAGGCAAGTCGGAGTAAGTTTGTAACAATTTTGGAGTGTCACAAAGTTTCTTCGAAAGTTTGCGTTTCAACGCTTTTACTAAAAATAAATTTTCTCTTGTATACTATTGAAATATACCAACGTGTTCAGTATTAATTACTCTTGAAAGTGAGATGTGAAACAATATGAAGCTCATCTCTCGTTTAAATGTAAGAAAATAATTTATAAATACGTAGTCACAGGTGCCTAGTTATCAATCTCGTCGGCTAACTGGGTACCCCTGCTCTGTCTGGAAATTTAAGAAAGCAGAGATCAAAATAGTTCTTAGCATCTGCGTTTTGGTTACTAGTGTTTATTATTTAATAATGTTTAATTTCTGGATTCATTGTTAAAAGTAAACATTTTTATGTGGCTAGTAGCATTTTTATAGCTATAAGTGAGGAGGAGTTGATAGTAATTTCCAATTTCGAAATTTATGTTTGAATTTTAGAAATTGGATAGAACAAACAAGAGGTCTTTTATTGCTCAATTTGCTGAAAAGGAATTGAGCATTTTTATCACTGAAGACTTTTTTTCTTAAAATTATTATTTCTGGCTGTTTTAACCACGCGCTTAGATGAAATACCATGGAGGTACAATAAAGCCCAAAAGACATTTCTTCAATAGGGTTTTGTATTGTCTCAGTGATTTTTGTAATCGTAAAAAACCATAATTACATGAAAACACCTGGATGATTGTTGGTTACATGAAGAGATATTTTAACTGTATGTTGACTATAGGGTTAAACGAATACTCCGTAAATAAGGGGAAAAGATTTGTTCAAAGATAAAACAGTAAGAGATTATTACACTGAAGTCAAGAAAAATTCGTCGCACATGCACGTCCACACCTTAGACGCAGATAATCGCCCGCAACTAGGCCCCATCGCAAATGTCTTCAAGAAGAAAGGATGGAGCCAGAAACAAACAAAGAATTATAAACCATGCAATAAAGCCTTATGAAGGAGATGTGCTATGATAAATGAATCCACAAGCCTCTTTCCATTAACATCGCAAATGATGAAGTTTAGAAATTCGACATGATGAATATATTTCTCATAAACAAACAAAATTTTAAGTAAGACATGGGGCAGCTGTTTCTTTCTTTCAGGACTACAGGGAGATCAAGATGATGCATTACGAAAGAAAATAAGAATAAAGCCCCAACAATATTTGAATAATACTGAGCCAACCGATATATGAAATGTTTAGAAATATTTCAGCTTTTTTTCTTGAAATCCATCTCTGGAGGAAAAAACACGTTTTACACTAATCCATTATAGTTTAAACCTTCTACTGCCCGTCAAACAATTGCGACAAAAACATACAATCAGAAGATACAAAATAAAAATTTCACTAACGCCTTTAGTTCAAAGGTCATTAGTTCAAATGAAAACTTAACTTGGAAAAAATTTTACTGCATTATAGGACTTAAACTTCCTGAATACTTTTTAACATTTCGTGTGGGCTGTTTTTAGAAAAATAAATAACATCTAATTTAAGTTTAAAAGTTAAAACTGCTAGAAATTTTTAAAATTTAACTAATTAAATGGGTAAAGTAGAGTTAACATGCAATATGAAACAAATTCAAATAGAATTAATTTCAAAAAATGATATATCATGCACTCTTGCATATAATTATTTGGCTTTAGAATTAATTTCTGAAGATATTACCAAATACTTTAAAATACTTTTACATTTTTTACTTGACATTTGCCAATTAAGAGTAAATATGCCGACTCTTAAAGTTGAAGTAGTTATATAACTAATTAATAAACTGAAGATATCGCAGTTATTTGCATTCTTGTCTATAATTTTCAGCTCGTATCTGTAGCAATATAAGCCAATTCATACCTTGCATAGATTAATTGCAATCTACTATTTTACTTTTTAAGCAAATGATGGCTGTTGCTGAACTAACCATTTTAATTCAGAGTAACTACTAAAAATTATTAATGGCGTTCAGGAATAGTTCATGTTTCAAATATAGATAATTCAGTAAAATATGCTTTAAATATGCTAAAATAAGAGGAAATGAAGAAGGAGAAAGTGGGGTAAAACGGGATACCTAAGGCTTGAGGACATATTGGAACAAAATTATTCGACATATAGCCTGTCAAATTTTACTAAAATATTCTTTATTTATCAGAGATTAATACATCTGTCATATATCGTTTTACCCTACTAATGGGGTACACATGTTGACTCTATGCGAAATTAGGAAAAACTAAATTTTCAATGGAAAAGTAGCATATTTTTTATTTTTTGTGACAATTTAGTAATAAAAAAATTGTTTTAAGATTTAACAATAGTTATGATAGTTGACAATTTAAGAAAAAAACATTTTTTTTAAAAATTTAACAATAAAGACAATGTTTTAAGAATTAACAATAGTTACCGTAGTTGACGATTTAAAAATAAAGACATTTAGTATAAGAATAGTAATAAGTAAGTAAGAATAATAATAATTCACATAAAGTAGTTGTCATTATTCTCAGCTCCACTGCAGATTTAGTGGACTCGTTTAAGTTTTATTATAAGACGGCTTTGCAGTATTGGTTCTTCATACACTTCTCTTTTTGATTGCTAAGTTTTGAGGTTTTGTTTTTCTGTTTTTGAATCACCACAAAACAATTGTTTCTTCTTTAAAAGCTTTTTTTTTTATTTTCTCTTTACTTTTCTTCTAATTAACGGAAATGTTGTCCATCAAATCATCTGACACAAAGGTCAAATAGGAATGGCCCTCGCAAACAACCAAGTATCTCTGAACCTACAAAAAATCAAATTGCAAAAATAATCACACGTGAAATAAAGAAAGTCATTGCTGTAGCTCTTTGACTTTAATAATAATTTAATACGCAATAGAAAACGATCAAGGAGAAACAAATAAATTAATTTTGAACTTCAAATTCGTGGTTAAATTGGAAAAAATAGAAATTGTATTTGAAATAAAAGATTTCCTGTTTCTCAGGAAGCAAAAGAATAAATTTTCAGCATCAAATAATCTGATAATCACTATAAGATGTACTGTATAAATTCTTACATGACATATAAATGAAGTGGAGTAATTTATATAAAGATGTACCATTGAAAAATACTCTTATGTTATTTAACTTAGTAAAAGAAGTTCTCATGTTGATAACTTATGCTTGAAATCCATACTAAAACTTCGGAGAAGAAAAAAGTTGAAATTTATACCTAAAAAACAATGGTTTTTCATTTAATTAGATTAGCAGCCAATAACAATTGCTTTTTCAAAATAATCAATCTTTATGCAGTTTAAATTAAATTTGCCCAGGCAACTTCAGTAAGACGTTCACATACAAAAAAATATTGGGACACAGAAACAAAGACTCGATGTTCTCTCAGAAAATAAAAAAAGGAAGAACAAAGAACCCCTATAGTGTATATCTTGAGCCAATCAGATTTACCAGAAAAAACGATCTAGAACACTTCTACCTGATCAAAGGTTAAATGTCCATAAATCTATAAAAAATATTTTTTGCTTCTAAGCAAAGAAGGAATTTCGTAATAGATGGTTCTTGTTTTCCGGCGATACATTGCCGAAACAAAGAATGTTTCCGTAGTTTAGTTTTTTCTTTCTTTGTTTTGGTTTTATTTAGTTTGGAGCAAATCTGAGAAGACACCGTGTAAAACGATTTAACAAATTTAAAGGCGTCTCTTTTTTCCTATGAAAATTGGTGCTATTATTTAAACTCGTGAAGGATTAGTTTCTGTTTGCAGAATTTATCAGAAATTTGTAACATTCTTTCATTAGTTGGAGCTTTCAGGCGGAAGAAATAAGAAAGGAATCATATGTTAACATTTCTTTATCTAAAACAGCCCTTAATCAAACAATATTTGATAATGTTTGCTTAAAGGCTTATTAAACCATGTATGTTATCATATTCTCTAAGATATTAAGGGTTTTATTTTAAAACTTTCTCTGCATATCTTTCTGTGATTATCAGGTTACTTTTTTTTCCATTGCAATTGTGAAGAAAAACATCAAGATAAATATGAAACACAATATAAAAAATACTAGTAGATCTAAAAATTCCATTTAAAAACTCAAAAAATAGACAAATTCAATACAATAACAAATTTACAATATTAAAATTATTCAGAACGAGATAAAAAAAAAACTAAAGATTTTCATGCGTAAAACTGTTTAATTACTAATTTTAATTCAAACTCTAATTTAAGAAGTTTCAAATCAAGCACACTACTGCATTTGAGTAAGAAAAGATATTCAGAAAAAAATTAATAAAATTATGAAAATATGACCGATACAACATCATAACAAATGAGTCAAACTGATTAAAATATCTTTTTTGTACTTTTCATGTTCTATCCTTAAGGTATCCGATTGGTTTAAAATCGTCGTTTCTGATGAAATCATCAAAAAACTTTTTATTACTTAATTTTGTAGCCTGTTTAACCAGCTTTCTAAAACTGTCTCACTTTTTACAATTTTTTTTTTGTGGAATAAAATCAATTACTCTACGTAAATTACAAATGGAATTACAGCTGTTTTATTACCGAACTGTAAGCATTATTTTATGTTGCATGAAAACTTTAAATGCGTTTTCTGAGAAATGATATTTTTGAGGAAAACTGTCGACCGTAACATTGATTTCTCAAAAAGTTATTCAAGTATTGATAGGAATTTTTCTGAGATTGTTTTCTGTAATATGCTTGATGCTTTCCTCTAAAAACTAAGGTAAATTTTAAAATGAAGTATTATTTTTAAGTCCTTAAATATAAACGAAAAGCATTTTTTATGAAAAATTACCAGTTTAGTAACTATGTTCAGCTATATCTCAAAACTATTTTGAAGTACAAGACATTTTTTGGAGCATAACACAGATAACTGTCATAACAATGTATTCCTACAAGGATTTATGTATATTTAGAATATGATTTTGTCTATGGCTGTTAGCGTAAGGCTAATATTTTAGTCATTTTTCTTCAAATTTCTCAGTTTTTTAAAAAAAATATTATTTTGAAAGCCTAATTTTACAATATTTTCCTAGTTTTAAAACATATGCAGTTGAAAAATAACATTAAAAAAATATATAAGTTATTTTTCAAAAAAATGTCTCCGAACACAGTCGGATACCTTAAGATATTTGCATAAATTTAGGTTTATAGACTAATTGTTCTTTTGGACCCTCCTGTGTTTAGTAAATAGTTGCTTTCTTATAAAAATTTCTTCAATGGAAACAATTTGAGAACGAAATAAATGATGTAGAAAGCAATTATAAGTAATTGATATTACCATTTTTTAGGTGTTCTGGAAGGCAAATCAATTGTAACTAGATGTTATGAGGTTGACTGAGTTATTTGAATGCAATCTACGTATATGTCCTTGTTATGTACAGAGCTTGAATTTTTTTTGTTTTATCTTAATATTTCATATTAATATTATGTGGCAGAGCTAATTGATGCTGGAGCTTGCGACATAAAGTTTATTAGAAAGAGAAATACAATAGCTCCAATTTTATGCTTTGTCTATCTATCAGATTAATAACAGTAACCTGAAATGCATATGAAAAGTCTCTAAGTCCTAACAGCAATATAATTGTCATAACCCTGAACGCATAATTATTGTGTTTCCTCTGTTCAATCTCCAAACAGACCGTTATTGAGCTGTGAATGGCGTTACTTAATGTAGCTCTGAGTACTATTGATTTTCATGCACGAGGTTTGTTCCATAAATCTGTGCGAAGTCTAAAAGATCTTGCCCTTCTAAATTATATAGATTGCTTATATTCTCTGCTTAGTTATGCTTAGTTATCGGTGGTACTTTAAGGGTATAGCGTCATTCAGAGTTATCAATTAAGCAGTGTTTCAAACTTATTTGAATCGGTTAAGTATCGTGATTTCTGGATGAGAAATAATTTCGTGTATTTGCTCAAACATTATTTCTTAAAAGGGTAAACTTGTCGAGAAACCAAAGCAAGGTCTCATAAACATAATGATGATTCTACACTTTCTATTAGAAAAGTTCATAAGTTGTTTTGTAACTTTCGAAACGGCTATATGATCACATGTAAAACTGAATAATTTGTACGCGTTGTGAAGGAACTATCCGCAATCCAATTGCTTTCACTGGATCCAAGAGGTGTTGCCAGGAACTTTGTAAGCTGTTTTAGCGGGAAGGAAATTCATTGAAAAAATCCAAGATCTAATGACAGATGCCGGAAGAGTGAAGGTTAGCGAAATTGCAAAGTCTTGGGACATATCAAATGACAGTATGAATAATATTTTACATTAACATTTGCACATGAGGGAACTATCCGCAATCCAATTGCTCTAATTGGATCCAGGTGTTGCCTGGAAAGTTTTAAGCTATTTTAGAGGAACGGAAGTTAGTATAAGCAAAATAAAATTTATCCCATATTTTGGGAATTCAATGATTTATATGATGGAATTATTTTCATAAGATATACGTTTCAATGAAACTACTCTGTTTGTATTTTAAATATATAAGAAAATCAAAATTTATTTGCAAAAATATAATTTATATTGATTCTCGGGATTAGCTACATTTTTTAGCTTGAGTATTGTTGAATCACGCCCAGATAATCCTAGTAACAACTAGACAATGAATAGAATGATTGTTTCCCGAATAAGAACGTCTACATTTCTAAGCATTGCAACAAGCAATATTAGAACTACATATATTTTTTTTAAACCATTTGCAGAGTCAAAATGTAAGTTCTGCGTTTTCTGCAATTCCGAAGGCAGAAGTGAATACTTAGTTTTTCCATACGAATGCAACATCTGAATAAAGATTAAATAATATTTTACATTTAAATTGAATACAACCGTTCTGATAGGAGAATATCGGAAGGCTATCATAAGTAGCTTGCTTAGTGGAGTTTATTATAATTATTGTTATTGTCTTGTTTGTAACTTCATAGACTGCATTCAATTCAAGAATTATGAAAGTAAAGGCGTTAAATTAAACTATGGAGTTTTCCGCAGTATTTAAATGCATTTCATATCATTTATTAACAATGACGGCAAAAATTACTATTATTTTTGAGAAAAATAAAATTCAAAATAATCTTGCATTATTATTGCAAAGTCATGATGTTTTTCAATTATATAGCTGTCGAGATCGAACTTGAAAGTAACAGATTGTAAAATATCTTGACTTAGATGCTGTCAATATGAAGTTGCTACGAGTAGTTTAATTTATCATCATCTTGCATATATGAACATCAGGAATAATCCGACAAGCAGTAGTTTTGATTGGAGTTTAAAACTCTCAACTCCAATTTCATATTAAACGCACTCGTATCTACTCTTCACTAAGAATATATTAATTGATATTCTATAATTTTATAAGTTCCCTTCTAAGAAATAATTTATAGAATCATAGTATTTTGTACAAAATACTTTGTTGAACGATACTACCTAACATTTGAGGCATAGTATTACGGTATTTATCAAACTCTTTAACTTAAGCTATTACATATATATGAAAGGAATTTTCTGCAATATTTCTAAAATGTTTCTCAAAATATATGAAACTGTAAATGTTCCCCATACTATAATAATTATTGATCTACTATCAAAAAGTGGTCCTTATCCACACTGTAAAAAAAATCCCGTAAAATTTACGGTTTTAAACTGGCAGCTGAGTTGGTTGTGCAAAACCGTAAAAGTTACGAAGTAAATCCGCAGGCACAACGGTTTTTTACCATACAAGAACAAGTTTTTCCCGTAAAAGTTACGAAGTAAATCCGTAGTCACAACGCTTTTTTACCGTATGAAATTAAGTTTTCTCCGTAAAAATTAAGTCATCGAAGTAAGTGACGTCATCGACTGAGTTGAGTTGTTTTTCTCCTTCTGTTCGAGTTGTAATGTGCTGATGTGTATTATCAATTAGGAATATTAATTAATAAAGGCTTAATTATTAATTTCAATTAGTTTAATTAATATAATTCTTAATTGAACTTACTTGGACGATTTCGATGCAAGATGGTGACAAAACTTCTAACTCCTCCGAGCCGGGGATCGAAACAGCGTTCATAGAAATAAAAGGCGGTCACTCTAACCACTAGACCACCGCAGACTTCATAAAATGAAGAAAAAATAATCTATTTGAGTTTTAAAGTCACTATAGCTCTAGTGGCGCCACCTAGTGGTGTAAAAATCAACTATTGCCAGAACATGTGTTTTAAGGTTAGCTTTCATGAGTGACAACAGGTTACTGCAACATGTGTACACAACAGCGGAAATGGAACCCTATTAAAAACATGAAATGAATGCAATAAAATTACATTTAAGAAAAGGGAAAGATATCATACGGAAAGCAATACCGTATGAAGAAAAATAGAATTTGAACTGACGGTTTTAAACCGTTTATGGCTGGAGCGGAAAACGGTGAAAAACCGTTTTGTCAACAAAACAGCTTTAAACCGTCAAATATACGGAAAAAGTCCGGGAAACATTTTTTACAGTGCATTGCTTCAAAATAGGGCGCTATTATAACTGAACTAAACCAACACTAACTTTAAGCTTAATTTCTAGAGCAAGAAAAAGCATTTTTTGATGATTCATTTTAGTTGGTGGATATTTCTCTCTTGAGAAGCAGCTGATAGAAGGATTAATTGAGATCTTTGAGAGCTCTCGCCGTTGATAATCAGTGATATAAACATTGCCTTATAAGTAGTTGAAAAACAGAAATATCGCCAAAATATAGCATAAATTTGTGAAATCTCGTATTATTGTTTGCCAAACAATAAATTCATTATATTATTAAGCATCCATTTAATTAGTAACTAACAAATAAAATTAATAATAAAGAATTAACACATAAAATTTTAATAACATTTTGCATAAAGAATGTTTTTTAAAGCATAATTCAAAAAGTCCTTTAAGAGTATATTGTGCTAAAAATATTGTTTCCTATGTTACAATATTTACTTTGTTCGAAATCAAACATTTGCTGTAGCGATTCATATATAGTGTTACGAAATCGTCTGGTGGGTGTACGTGAATGCAGTCAAATAAGCAGGATGAAAAAATAAAACTTTTTATTTTACAAATATTCTAGAGAAAGAAACGTAACACAAATCTTAAAACAGCACTTGTAAAAATCTTCAACAGACATCACCAATAATTCTCAGAAACAGCACTTCCAATAGGCTCAAATGTTTCTTATTAGCTCACCAGCGTGCTTGCTGATTAAACTTCAACTGACTAATGAAGCATAATGAAGCAAGTAATTTTTGGGGTACATGGTCTGCTGCTGTTGTTGGAGGCAAAGGGTGTGTGGGTGGAAGTCCATCTGGATCTTGTGGGATTGCTGCTGGATCACAGCAAGAACTGGTGCCATTGAAGAGTAACTGCTGCTGTGCAGATAACTCAGATCTTTGTATGTGATATTTTGCAGATAACTTCTCTGATCGGGAAGTGACATGCTATTTGGAATTGCTCTTCAGGATTACTCTTGAGAGCTTGCTGTTATATTTATTCAACAGGAAGTGACGCCATGACATAGGAAGTGATGTAATCTCTAGAAGGTTCATGTAGTTACTGGCTCCCAGTACAGTTAGGTCCACATTTCAAGATTTTGTAGAAGATTCCTTTTGTCGCCAAGTGTGCAAAATGCTCGCCTTTCTCGCCAAGTCGCCAAGATTGTCGCCAAAATTAGCATGTCAAGGAAACAACTTTACAGCTTTGTAACAATACATATGCGTAAGTTTTCCTGTTATCATTATATAATTGCTCTTCCTGGGAATGAAGTGCAACAGAATCACGATAAATAAAATTTAACATTTTTTCTCCTTTCGTCGTTATAGCTATGATTTAACAGAAGGGAACTTTATTTAAGATACGTAACATGTTTCTTTACTTCTCAAACTGTGAATAAAACAAAAAAACCATTTCCTTTTATCTATAAGACATTTTTATCAGCATGGAATTTTTAATGAATATTAAATTTTGGAACCTCTCGTATGGTAAATATTTAAGGAAAATTATGTAATTAAGTATTATCACTCAAAAAAGAAAGCTTTATGTCAAAGAAATACATTGTTAAACTATGTATAGACAATTCAGTTATGAAATTACATCCTATTCACTCAGCTACTTAAAAAAAACACAGCTGCTTATTAAATCTTTGATCAATAAAATTCCAGAGTAAATTATCTTGCCTAAAACTAGCTTTATTTTTAGATTCGTGTTTTGAAGGCATCCAATGAAATCTAATGATCTTCCATACAGTAATTAAGTTACTTTTGTTAAAGTTAAAAAAATATATGAGAGGTGATCGGCATCATAGTCTTTAAATGGCTATTAGAAATAATTGAAGAGAAAAGCCGTGAGGAAATAATGTTATTAGAAAGAAAAAATGTCAAATTTATCAATTTTTGAATTTTTTGTATTTGTTTATTTTGTTTTTTCGAATTAAGCGGCAGCTGTAATTGGCAGCAGAATTGAGCGCCAAATGACAAAATCTGTTTCCGAGGGGGAAAAAAATGTTCTTTTCCCAAATTATGAAGGAAAAATTAAAAATCTTTTTTATGGTACTTCACATCAGTTGAAGCTAATATTTTTATCGATTGTGTACTCTTAGGCAAATGATATAAATTTCATCAAATTAAAAATTCCCTATATTTGTCCTATATTATAAAATGTCTCGTTATTTGATTTTATATGATATCAAAATGTGTTTGACATCTTATAGATAAGGGAAATATGCTAACATTAAAAATAACCAACTTCAATGCAATTGATTCTTAATTCGTTATGAAGAATTGCGATTGTAGTCTTTAATATAGAACAAGAATTTAAAAATAATTTCATACATAATAACAAAACTCAATCGATATTATAAACATTGTGGCTTTAACTGTAAAGATTAAATATTTTTTAAAGTTGAATTACCTATTCTTATGAACTAAAGTTTAATTAAATTTACATTTAACATTTAAAAATTTTGCAGTTTCCACTAAGTATTTCGAAAATACATGACGTATTAAATTAAATTTCAATGAAAATTCTTTGCTCACTAGTGAATTACATATACAAATTTGAGAAATTAACTGCAATATTGAAAAGTAGTTTGACTTAATATTTGAAATACACTCATAATCTTTGTTATTATTCTTATAAATAAACATAAAACTTATTTCTGAAAAGTACTTCAATTCAATCAAAAAAATTAAAATTGATTTTCGAAAATATTAAATATGATTTAAGAAAATTTATATAACAATTTTAGCGATAAAAAAATAATAAAATGGACATAAATCCATCTTTAAGCCATTCAACTGCATATTTTGACATTAAAGAGATGTTTCAGGTTTTACTCATTTATGACGGTTGTTCTAAAATTTTTTCTTTATGGAAAGTTCGACAAAATTGATAATAGATTTTACTACAGACAATACTACTTGATAATATTCAAGTACAAATTAAAATATAAACATAGAGATATCGATAATAGTTGTTGTATTTATTTATACTCTGTCTCATACCATGAGGAGGGCACATCGAGTAAGTGGATGAAAAGCCGTCGGATAAGTAAAAGGGTTCTCTCTTCTCCTGAGGGTATAGCAATGGAGGGGTGACTCGGATGCTACTGCAGGGCTGGTGACTCTTTTTAGATTAAACTCCATTTATATTTTAGCAAATGTTTATTTATTAAAACATGTAGAACCACTAATAGCAGATATTTCAACTGAAACATGAAAAATTCGAATTTCACATTATTTCGAAATTTAGTGCAATATGAATTTAAATACTTTAAAATGTTGATTTAATTTAATGGTTAAAATTTTAAGTTTTTGAAAAATAGTAATCAATTTTTACCTTTATAAAATATGCTTTTTTTTTCATATTTTATGTACATACTAGGAACATTTGAAAAATTAAGCATATAATCATCTTAAAATTTATTAGTTCTTGATGATTTCGTGATTATAAAAAAACAAATGATAAATATTTATATAAATAATAATATAGCTGTTTTATTAATTTAATTCCAAACTCGGAAGATTAGAAAACTTCTAAAGAGATTAATTTTACCGTCTTTATTTAAGAAAGGATAATAGATACTTCATTGTAGCAATAATCCATCACGAACATTTTCTTTTTCCCTGTGATTATGCTTCTGAATTGAAGTAAGACAATAAAATAAAAAACACTTCAAAAATTTAAGCTATTTTCTTCGCAATGTCTAGCATTTATTTTAAACATCAATATTCATTATTTGATAAATATTTCCATTTAAAAAACTTATCTTTCTTCAGGAAGTGAAGATGGAAATCATCTAAGAAAAATTCAGATTTTATTAATTCACAAGGATATATTTGAATACTTAATTGAATGTGGAATATTTCAATCCTTGTATGTAACACATTTTATTTATTCTTCGAAACACATACATATTATGAATTTTGTTGAATTGTCTAACAAAAATATGTGATTTTGGATAAAATACTTAATAAAATACAGTAAGAAAATTAAGAAAAATTGATTACAATGTATCACTTTTTTAGCCTCTCCGAAAAACGCAAGTAATTATAATCTTTAATAATGTTCTGCTCTCTAATGTAATGTTCTGCTTCTAATGTAATGCTGATATCATTTCATATTTTGCATCGTGTATATAGCAACAAAGAATAGCTTATTAATAATAGTTTGCCTTGTTTCAGGCATCAAGAGAATCATAACCACAAATTTGACATATCTTTATAGAAATAAATAGATAACGTATCAAATTAGTTACACAATTCGTTAGGTGTCAGAAGATGTAGCTATTAAAAACAAGAATTCAACGTGTATATGGTTTAGTTAATTTTTAAAATGAGTTTATTGGATGTACAAGTGTTGAAGAAAATCATACTAGGAATAACATGAGATACTTCTCAATTAAATGTACGCTATCACAGGTGAGTTAAGTTTTTAAAGGTAGTGATTTATAAATTATGGAAAATAGTTTGAAAGTTGCTGATTCAAATAAGAACTATTTTAATCCTATATTCGATGCCCTAATGATATAAAATTAACATGAAAACTGACTTGCAGCCATAATGTTCTGAAAAAATAAATAAAAAGAAAGAAATATTTGGCTGTTAACAATAATGAAGTCTTGAATGTCTTAAAAAGTTTATATCAATATTCACAACTGTTCTGTTTCAATGACACTTAAATCAATTCCAACTAAATCGAATTTCGCAACTCAAAGAATTAAACGAGAAAACCTACAATGGAAGAGAGAATCGATTCTAGTCATTTAGCACATATAAGGCGGCGAACTGCTTTAACGACCACACTTCAAGATTTTATTTTCTTTCCAAAACAGTTCTTACCCCCTTCCTTCCACAACCTTTATAATCCTTCAAAATTAGAACTGTTAGAATTTGAAAAAGAACAACTTGCTGCAGTTTGGACGCTACAGAATGTGCGAAACTCGAAAGAAGGAAAAAGCCATTTGCGAGCAGAACGATTATTTCAGCAGAAAACATTTTCAGCTGGCAATGGAGCACGAAAACGGAATCAAACCGATGAAGATTCTGATACGAGATAAAAGCGAAAAGAAATAAGAACTTGGCGCGAAAGAATATTATCTCTAACTCAAGAATTTGAAACTTTCTGACAGAAGACAAAGTTTTCCTTCACTGCGAACATGTTTAATCTTTCGTTCCGGCAGAAGCATTTGTTTCCAATTCGCTGGATCTTTCTCATTTTACACACTTCCTTGTAAGGGTTCACTATGCCAGATTGAGTATTGGCAGTTGCTATTTTGATATCGAACACAATTTATCGATGTCAGAGTCTAAAAACACAAGCTCAGTATTCTGTTTTCTCGTCTTTCTAAGGGAGCTTATCAAATGAAATAATTAAAGCCTAACTAGTGACTCCTGGTGGAGTCTTTCGTTTCCATATTATTCGTGGTTCGAATTATGACTCTGGAAATCCACTTCTGTTTTAGCCATTTCTCTTGATTGTTTGAGTATGAATCGGTCTAACTGTGCTTTCCTAGGCTCTCTTTGAAATGCACTAAGTTCAACAACATTTAGTAATATTATTTCAATTACAAATGTTACGATAAAAAATTAGCAGAATCGTTGTTTCGTAAGCGTTTAATGACGCATAAATATATTCTTGCAAATATACTTCAAACTTATTTACTGGACTTTAAATTTTAATTGCTGCTTTTGAGCTTCATCTCTGATTAATCAATTAGAAATTATTATATCTGTTTTGCTATGATTTTTCTTTTTAACAAAAATAATTCTTCAATTAAATTTATCTTTCAGAAATTCTTTTGAATATTTTGGTACTATATTAATATTTTTTAATATACTATTTCACAAAAATCCCAGAGATTCATTTCTTTAACATGTTGTTTAAATTATGTGGTTCGTTATAAATAATTAGAATAGTATTACGAAGATTTTAAGCTATAATTTCATTTCTGTATTGGTTATCAGCCAATAACTGGTTTGTATCGAGGGAGGTTGTTAGTCACATTGCAGTTTATTTGAATAGTTTTTTTTCATGAGTGTGGTGGAAGTATTGTGTAGAATGTTTTTAAGATGCACACTTAGTGAGTTGCCATAAATTCAATATAATCTATTCTTCTTCCAAATTATATAAACTCTTTTTGAAACAACTTGTATTATAAAAATCTATATCTTTATATATATCCTGTATAAAAAAACCCTTTAATCATTTTCAGAATTTCTTTGTTTTATCATAAGACCAATTCTTTAACTTCTTTTAATGTTGCCGATTATTTTATAAAAAAAATGCTTCCAAACAATTCACCTGTACAAAGTTGTTTTATGTAGTTAGAATAAAGCCTTTAAATGTTTATCCATGTGGTATGTTTTATGATAATTTGTTGCTCAATGAATTACTACAAGGTATGATTATAAAAATTCCATTTCAAAACTTAAATCCTTTAAAATAAAATCATCGCCAAAATCATTCATTTACAATCTTCTTTACAATTTGAATTATATTTATGAAGTTCATTTTTTTTAATATTTGTACGAAAATTTTCATCCTAAGAAAAAAATTCTAATTTTGAAATTCATTCTGTAATATGGTCTTAATGCACGAAGATAAAATTCACTATGGGTACTTACCGACACTACTATTCGTTTGGTTTATTTTAAAATATTCTTCTGTATGCAAGAGCACATACATTTTAAAATTACAAAAATAAATGTTCTTTTTTCAATGCTGAAAAGTTTTTTAGATTGATTTACTTCATATTCTATATTATTTATCAATTTTCGCCGAAACATACTTGTATAACTTGTATTGGATTGCATCTCTTTTATAACTAATATAATGCAACATTTGGAAATATGTAACTTGATTTATATAGTTTTGGAAATAGTTTATCCATACAATTATATTTATGATTTTAAAAGATTACAACCACCTCAATTTTTTTAATCACGTGCTGTTAATTATGACAAAAAATGAGAAAAGCAGCTATTTCTCTTGTACAATTATGTTAACATTGATATCCAATTAGAACTTTAATATCAGCATTTTATTGAAATTGAAAATCAAAAAGTCAAATATTTATAAACAAGATGTATCTGAATCGAAAAGTAACTGTACATTAGTATTTGTGGTATTTTTGTCACTCTTCAACAAAAATAATTGTATTCTTCGTAAATAATATTTAAATAATCAGTAGAACTTTAGTATTTATATGAAAATACACATTAGAGTGTAGTTATCTGATAGTCTGTAGAGCATAGATATATGTATGAAAATACACATTTACTTTAGTGATCTGATCATCAGAAATAGAGAATTGGTAGTGGTAGGAAGTTCTAACACTCGAATTAAAGAATTGAATGTCATGTGTTCAGCAACATGTGTGATCTAATTATCAGACTTTTAGTTAATAAATATTTTAAAAGTCACGTTTTATAAGTTTCGCATTTTAAGGAAACTCATTTTAAAACAGTTTATCATAATTTTTAATTTGCTAACAAATTATCTGATCACAAGATCCTCTTTCATAACGCAAAGTATTTCGCCTAAGCGGTCAGCCATCAATCATACAAGTTGTGAAAACGGTTGAATCTCTTATCTAATGATGATATATATATACGTAAAAGTGAAATGGCCCTTTTGCTTGATTCCCAAAGTGGCATTATTTTTTTAAATATTATTTTCAGTGAAACATTTTTTTTCTATTTTAAGAACCAATTTAGACCTTTAAAACAGGATGTATTAAGATTTGAAAGATTCACAGAAAGTTTAGGGTCAAATGAAAGTGTTACATATTTTTTATACTATCGACTCTAACTTGAAACGAATTTTAGTTACAAGACAAGACGAAAAAAAAATTTATTAGCTTGTTTTGAAGAAATTTTAGTGTTGAAAAAATGCCACTGAGTCATGATGCAAATTTGTTCTTTGAAGCTATCGGCATCGAAATAACTTAGTTTGCATAACACCTTTATTCTTATAAGAAAGATATTACACTGATAATTAAAAATACTAATTTCTTTTACATATACTTTTCATCTAAACTGCTGTTTTCTTAGCCCTTGTTTATATTTCATCAAACTTAGCTTGTGTAAAGGCAATGAACACGCTTTTGGACCGTCATTGCTATAGCGTAAATTCGAGGTATTTCTGTTTGCAATTATAGATGCGTTTAAGAATATAACTTTGCAATAAATATTAAGAGGATTTGGAACCCTTATTTCGAAGACGTTAAATTGGCCACTTCGATATACCTTTTCTCAAAATGTGTTATAAATTCATGTTTAAAATTTTTTATACAATTAAAGTACATATTTCTCATTATACTGAAATGAGCTTCTTTTAAAATAATTCAAGAATTTATTTTTTACCATTTTTTTGTGTCAAAACAAAAAAAAGTAAAATTGGCCATTTTGATGTACCTTTTCTCAAAATTAATTATAGATTCATGTTTGAAATCTTTATAAAAGTAAAATAAACCTTTCTAATTATAATGAAATTATATTTAAAAAAACTCAAGAAAATAATTTTACCTTTTCTGTGTCAAAATAGGGTAAAAATTCACTATGTCTAATTAAATATTTTGTAAATTCATAAAAAATTACCAAAAGAAGTCAATCAGTAGAATTAGAAAGGTGTACTTTATTTGTATCAAACATTTCAAACCTGTATCTATAACAGAGTTTGAGAAAAGGTACATCGAAAGGGCCAATTAATTTTTTTTTTACTCAAAAAAATTGCAAAAAATAAATTTTTGAATTTGTTTTTAAAAAATCATTTCAGTTTAATGAGAAAGATGTACTTTAAATCTATAAAAAATTTCAAACATGAAATTATGACAGATTTTGAGGAAAGGTACATCGAAATGGCCAACTTAGCATTTTCGGAGTAAGGGTTCGAACTCCCCTTTAACACTACCCAGATAGCAATTTTAGTTTGCAGCAAGCTTGCCACAAATTTGTCATGACAAGAGTGCAAGTTTGCGACAAATTTGTCGTGACAAGAGTGCAAGCTTGCAAAAAGTTAACGAAAGCTCCGAAGTCACCATGAAACGAACTTGCAGCAAGTTTGCCGTGTCAAACTCATTGCAAATTATAGCAAAAACAGAACACAACCCGGGATAGAGCTCGCGACCTCCCGGTTCGGAAGCAGAGACGCTAACCATTGATTCAGTTGAACTCTGAGAGTAAAAGATAGATTTCGCTAATACATCGTTCGATTCGATTCGTATACGATTTATTTTTAACTATTTTATGGATTTCATTAATTTTTTGAGTTGAGAATATGATTTGAAGTCTAAGAGACAGCGATTTTCACTAATAACTACGTTTTGCTAGTAGAATAAATTATGAAATTAGAGTTCAAAAGTAATTACTTTAAAATGGGACAAAATGTCTAGTTATTATTGTTCAACAAACACTGACTGTTTTTTAGATTTAATTTTGTTTATAAACGCTAAAATTTCAACATTAACAAAAAGGCGATATAGTTTTCTTTAAAGTGAGAGTGATATATTCAGTAAAAAGATGGAAAATGTTTCAAAGAATTTTTTTATAAAAAAGTTATTTTTTTCACAAATTATCATTGATTTATTGAATTAATAAAAAAGAATTACGGTCTTGGAGATGCTATTAAAAATTGTATGTTTTTTAAAACAGTGACAAAGATAATTATCTCTTCATTGTGCTATCTTTGCAGGAAGCTTGTTTTGCAAAATTGCAGCAAGTTTGATTTGCAAGCAGGTGGCGCTATTTGTCACATCGAACTTGCTACAAGTTCGATTCAAGTTTGACGCGTCAAATTTTGCCATGACAAGTCAAAATCAGACTTGCTGCAAACTTACGTGCTATCTGGGTATATAAATAAAAAAAATGAAGTTTACTTTACCACAATGAATTGCGAAGACAGATATAAAATTCGAATTCTATTGATAATCAACGGAAAATTAATAGAATTCAGTGGGCCATCATAATTGATGGTCGATCTCATGCATCGATTCTGAATTCAATGATGTGTAAAGAGCAGCTTTGTAACCGAGTTACATTATCCAAGGTTTTTCACAAAGCCATAATGAAATTATAAAGGCATATAGACAGGTCAAACTTCCTACTCTCCAGAATTAAAAAATGGTCTTCACCTTCTCAGTTCTTGAGTATTTTCCTAGGGGGGCTATATTTTCCAGGTAAATCACTGCCAAAGATGTTTAACACATTTCTGGTGCTCGGTCAATTTATCAGTATTAAAATTTATATCTAAGATATTATCTAGTGATATTGTAAATTACGATTAGTTTCCTTACTCTTGTGTCTTTTCATCTCTGACAGCCCTTTTCAACTGTGCGGAATGTAAGCTCTTCACTTTGTTCTGCTGTTGGAAATACGAAATTATTTAGTTTTCATTTGTATTGAACACATGGTTGAGATGCGAAATGGGAATCTCTGTTTATTCCATAAGCACCGTTTAAGAGAAAGGAATTCGTGTTTACATCTATAAATGCCCAGACAGGAGGAGGAGCAGCTGGGTCTCTGTGTAGGCTCAAATCAGCTTGAAAACACATTTAACATGTAATGACTAAATTAGATTTGGTGGAGAATTGTAGATCCCCAATTCATTGTTCATCGACTTTTGTGAGTGTAGCTTCTTGGAATTCCATCCGAATGTTAAAAAAGAGCTTCCGAAATCAAATTCATTTCTAACGGATTTTAGATGTCGCTTCAGTTAGGAATTGGGAGGGGAATTGAAATGGGAGTCGTGTCTGGATAGCGCCTGGACATCTCGAGGAGATAATGTTTCCTCTTTCAAACTTTCACGACTTCGGGGATTTCTTATTTGTGGCCTAAGAATTTTTGTTTTTATTCACTACTGTCTGGATAGTTTTTTCTTCTGAAATTTTCCCTTACTTTGACATTTCTTCGTTGTGGAAGATTCGAGATAATCTTGCGAATACAGCGGCAATGGAAATAAGTCCGGAAAGCTATTAAGATACTCTTGCTCCTTTTCTAATTTTCCTTCTGTTTTGCATTACGGAAATGGAACCTATTTCTATTCCATATTTTAATTCCGAAATTTCAATTTCAAATTCCGAAAGAAGGTACTGAAACTTATATATTACTGGGAAAAATTACTTAGCGTCAGTACAAATTTTAAATTAACTATTTATAATCGCGAAAATTTTGAATCAGGAATTTATTAATAAAATATTTTTATCCCTTCCGAATTCAAAGAAATTGTCGAAGTAAAAATTTTTCCGTTAATTCTGATGGCAATTTGATACTTTCAATGCTTATCACGTATTTTAGACTTCAAGTAAAATATCTAAAAAAATATTTTCACTATATGTTCCTTCAAATGATCAAACTTTTATAGATATCCGATGAAAAGTTTATAAAGTTTATCAAGAGGGCTTCAAAAATCTTAGAATAGGGTAAACCGGGGCTGGTTGGGTTGTTTTTTCTTCTAAGAATTTAAAAAAAAGGGGAATTTAAAATAAATAATTAACCTGACACTATTTGTGAACCTTCAGAAATAATTAATAATTTGCCATATTAAAATTTGAATATATTAACTATCAGTATTAAATTAAAACCTCAAACTGACACCAAGTCGCTTGTCCCAACATTGGTAAGTTGAGCCACTACTAACATGAAGCGACTATCACAAAACATTCTTCTATATTATTAAACTTTATTAATTTAAACAATGTAACTGTGTTATTATCCACATTTTGTGTATTATGTTCACACTGTTTTCATTTCTATTCAATAGAAACTGAGATTCAGCTTTTATGGTTAGCCCGCTAAAAAAAATCTGCAGAAAAAAATTTTGAAGTTTTTTTAAAGAATTCTGAGATTTTTTGAAGACATAAAAAATTCTGCATTTCTTCTTAAATTTAATCTGCATAAAATCTGCAAAATAAATTCTTAATATATTTGTCTCTAAATATTCTGCAGATTTTTTGAAGACAAAAAAAATCTGTATTTCTTCTTCAATTTAATCTGCATAAAACCTGCAAAAAAAATTTCTTATTATATTTTCTCTAATTATTCTGCAGATTTTGTTAGACAGCAAAAAATCTGCATTTTTTCTTCAATTTAATCTGCATATAATCTCCAAAAAAATTCCTTTTTTATTTTTTTCTTTAAATATCCTGTAGATTTTTTAAGACTTTAAATATCTGCAAGATTTAACTGCAATTTCATAAAATCTGCATTTCTCTAAATACATATTTTGCACCATATTCTCTAATATTGCAGCTTTATAATCCGAAGGATATGAAACAAAATTAGAATGAAATTATCATTATTGTTTAATTCTACAGTAGACAGGAGTTTCTAAAAATTTCCCAATCGAAAATTGTCTTAGGCACTAAATTTTTTAAATATGCCAATGAAAAAATGAATTCTAAATTAATCTTTAAAATAAATATTTGAGGTTTTACCATTTTAAACTTTTCCCCTATAATTTAATTAATTTCTAATTAGTTTTCCAACTGCCTTTCTGACTAGCTGTTTTCCTCCAAAAAGAAGGGAAAAGTAGAGCTTGCACCCTTTGGATGGAGAGAAGGCTCACCAGAAAGATAAAAGGTGAGAACGAATTTATTGAAACAGAGAATCTAAATTATTGAACAAGAATTTTACTAATCTTATCTATTACTCATTTCTACGACTTTGAAACACCTTTTCTGACGTTGGTTGATTTTTACACCACTAAATGGTTCCACAAGAGCTATGGTGACACGAAAACTCAAATAGATTATTTTACTCCCATCTCGTGCATTCCGGAATGGCCTTGTAATTAGCGTTCCTGTCTGTCAACTATAGGATCGCGGGTTCGAATCCGTGACAGGATGAGTCACAATCTGAAGTTTTATCACAATCTGAATCGGCATCGTACAAGTAAGTTGAATCACAAATTAAATTAATAGTTACATTAATTGAAATAAATAATTAAAACTTGACTATAGAAAAATCTGAAGGTATTTGGAATATAGTTTTCTTCAGATATTCTACACTATTTTCTGCAGAAAACAAAATACCTTCAGATTTTCTGCTGATTTTTTTTAGCTGGACAAGTTAAAATCGTATTGTGTAAGTATAATTAAAATTGAGTCCGCATGGATTTTAATAACAAGTATCATGTATAATAAGCCTAGTGCAATTCCATCCCACTTATTCAGATATATTTCTTTAACGCGCTGGCCAACGTGCCCATGCAAATTTGCCCAACAAGCCCCATATCTCGATTTTTGTTTCTTATGAGGGTAGGGTATGAGTTATTGAATATTCTAAAAGAATTTCGATAAGCAAACAAGCCCTAAAGTAATAATAAGGAATTTTCTTTCTGATTATTATTTGAAAAATGGAAATTATAATTTATAAGCAACGAAAAAGCGATTACTCATAAATGAGGAAATTACTCAGCTACGCGAAAATTAGAAAATTCTGGCTGGTTCTTTAATGAACGCTACTTCTTCAATGACGCTGATGTGGAAGAATGAAAGCGACATAATACACACTTGTCTGGAATGGAAGTGTTAAATACCAAAAAGTATTGAAAATATCGCGACTGGGTCAACGTGCCCCCAAGGTAAACTAGCACTGATCTGCCCTACAAACGAAAAATATATGTATTTATTTTCTTTAATTTATAGTTTAATTCAATATTTTTTGAAATATAATTTTTATTTATGTAAGAAAATTCAGAGGTTTATTATAGGAGGGGTGAATTTTGACAATTAGAAGATTTATGTCAAAAATGTTTACATTGGAATTCAAAAATAAAAGAGATTATCAAATGATCATAATTCTTCTTTACTTTCGTTTTTGTTCTCATCTTTTACAGTTATCATATTGCTAATTCCAGCATTTGAGAGCTACATGTATAGATGAAAATAATCTCAACATCTCAGTTTTGAATTATAATTACTAAAACTTTTAAAGTAAATTGTGATCTCAATCCAAAGTAATGATTACATTAAACCACAAGAAACAAATTTAAAAATACGTTCTTCGATAAAATCATTTAATATAAAAATAGTACGGAATGTATACTACCTAAACTGTGTACTCTACACAATTTAGGGAACTTAAGGTGTATTTAATGTAATTAAATTAGAAGAAAACTCAAAACAATTTTTTTGCATTATCTTCCATTTTACAGCCTCAATTAGCTGTATTACGCTTTTAAAGGGAAAATCTTCACAAGTAATTGATTAGTTTCTCTTCTCAGAAGAAATACAATTATTTACCATTTTCCACTATTTAACAAAGAAGAAAGGAAAGTTTTAAGCATCGATTTTTCTATTAAATGGCTTTGAAATGTCTCCGGTTTTAATGTTTCGGATAACAGTTTACGCTTTAGTTCTTTGCAATCACGTAGGTTAGAAGAGCATAAAATATGACATCTATTTCTAAATTTACTCCTTTCGCAGGAGATCTTAAGAACCTATAATTTTCCCTAATTAAAACGTGTATTTAAAGTGGTAGTTAAGTATGATGAAGGAATTTTAATTGAATAATTTAAAAGCTCCGAGAAGTGTATATTAAAGCTCATGATAGGAGATAAAGGGAATGGTTCTTTTTCATGAAACTGTCCTTTTCACATTTTTCCTAAACATTGCTAAATTTTTAAAAACTAATTTTTGATATTTTTTTAAATAATGGATAAGTCTCGCGGAATAAAAATTCGTATAACTGAAATCTTAATTTATGTATTTTAAAATAGTTTGAAAATATCATTTCTGAGATATAATGCTCTGGAGTTATTGAGGAAAAACATTAAAATTCCGAGTAATAGTTAATTAATTTAAAGTCAAATTAAAATTTAGAAAAACTCTTTCTTTGCGAGAGCCTATTTTCCTATATGTATCTACCAGTCATTTCTGGTAGCTCTCCCTCTTAGCAAAACACACTCTACAATTGCTACATCTTCACGATATGTACGGCATTCAAAACAACGAATAACATCGTAGAGATATTGTACAATATCTTGGTGCTGATAGGACTGTGTCCAACGCTCTGCTATGGAGAGAATTTTGAACGAATTTGCTTCAAGCATATCGCAATTTACATATAGTATACCAGACTATAAACATTAATATGTTAATATAAAATCATTTGGTCTTTCGAGTTAAATTTGCCTTGGAAAATTTAACTCGGCCTTTAGTAAAAGGCAGTACAAAAGACATTAGGCTGTGTAAAAAGTAGGAAAATTATTATTTTCAGAAAATAATTTAGGAAATTGTACAGGACAAAGAGGCGTTGTGCTAGTAGTAATCTTAAGCTAATCCTATTCGTCAACTAAAAGGATAGAGAATACTTCTACCGTATCGAAGATTAAATGTCCATTAACATATAAAATTTTTTGTGCTGCTTAGCAACGAAGGAATTTCGTAATAAATGGCTCTGATTTTCTGAAAATACATTGCAGAAACAAAGAGTATTTTTTCTTTAAGGTTTTGTTTAGTTTAGTTTGAAGAAACCTGAGAAGATATTGTGTAAAATTTTTTGAACAAGTTTAAATAATTCAATTGTCTTATTTTCTCTGGGAATTGGCACTTTTATTTAATTTTGCGAAGGATTATTCTTTATTTCCTGACTTTACTTGGAAAATAAAATTTTTAACATGCTTTCGTTGTTTGAGATTCTGTAGCTGTAAGAAGAAAAAAAAAGTAAACATTCTATAATACGAACTTTCATGAAAACAGGTTTTTGCTCAATGTCTTAACACATTCGGAATTTGTCAGATTTTAGGTACTGTTTCATTATTTTAAAATTAGAAAGACAGCGTTGTCCTTATACCTAGAAAGATTAAGGAGCGGCCATTTCGACCGCTCTCTTTTAATGACCACATGCAACACTTTTTTCAAGATTTGTTTGCAAAAACAGTTATTTAATACATTTTGTGATTAAATTTTACGTTTCCTTCACATTAATTTACCGTTCATCAATTTCCTTTGTTTTATAATATTTCTTCATGTTAAAGAAATTGCAATATATATGCAATCCATTAGAAATAAAATGCAAAAAATACTAAATAAAGCATATTATACAAAGGAAATTTCTTTAAATTAGACAAAATATTTTAAATATATATAATATATGATAATAACTTTAAAAATATATACAATTAAAAATATAAAAATAACGAATTGATTTACTTACATTACGCTTTTTTACAGTTTCTCCAAACATTCATCTTTATCATTTTGCTTGTACAAATTCCGTAAGCTGACTATTTGAAATCACAATAAATTTTCATAATTTTATTGCGACAACTACTGATTTGACATTGTTTGTGCTTCCTGCTTGAGGCAGTTGGGCCATCATCCGTACATCGGAAATCGTAGAAGTCTTAGAGGAAAATAATTCTTTCAAAGCTCATCAGATAAATTCCAAACAGAATCACAACGTTTGATTTTTTTTATCAGTAATTTCCTTGTAAATTACCTAAGCATTGGTATCAGCTAACTTGAGGATATTGAAAAAAATACTTGAACTGGCTATCGTCGAGAAGTAGATTTAATTGAATACCTTCTTAGCATTTGATCAAACACATCAACGCCATATTTAGTCGTCCTGTTTTCATTACACTCAACTTCGAGTATCAAAAGAACACAGGGTGAAAGTTTAGCTGTCAAAATCACCGCAGTCAGTCTTTCTAGGTTTAAAACATTTATAGTGTCAATAATAACGAGCGAAAACAAATAATTTTTGTTTTACATGTTCTTTATAAATAACTAGGAAAAGTCAATGAACGAATAAGAAATCAAAGAATAAAGAAAGAAAATATAAGCGTTTGAAATTCATTTGCTGTCAAAATGGCCGCTCCCCGTCGTTCTAGAGTTAAAGTTATAGATACAAATTACAATTTCGTTAAAATTTAATATGACTCACGATCTTTTAAAAGATGCTATCGAATGCATGTTGCGTATTGTAGAAAGAGAATCCTAAGAAGTATATAAATAACTATAATTCTGAAAATTAAATTAAAATGTAAAGCTACATTTCAATTTTCAAAAATAGATATCGGTCTACTGTTTTCGGATGAAAATGTCTAGGAAGTTAAAATTTTTTTGCTGGATAATGTAAAGTAAATTAAAATTAATAACAAATACTTCTGGCATTTAAGGTAATAGAATTTCCGATCCTGTTACAAAGAAATTTCCAGAAATTTATTTTTGGGTTACATTTCTCAAAAAATATTGTTTTTCATTTAGTTATATTTTAGGAGATCTATGTTGCATTTCAAAACAAGAATTTTCTTGGAATTTCGATTTAAATTCGTTTTGATAACAACAGTAGAATTTCCACAAAAAATACCAAAACGTAGAAAGGAAAAAGATTCCTTTTCTTAGAAAATAAAAAAAGAAATACGAAAGAACCCGTATGGTTGTGCGTATGTCCACATCTTGAGCCAACGAGATTCAAGAACGAAAAAAGTTCTGCAACTCTTCTACCTGTTCAAAGGTTAAATGCCCTCCGTATGCCTATATATTTTTTTCTTCTTTTGCTAAGAAAAGCAGAATTGTCGGAAAAAATAAATGTTTCTTGTTTTATGGTAATGCGTTACCAGTGGAAGGATTATTCTTTTACTTTATTTTTTTGTTTAATTTAGCTTGAAGTAAATTTAGGAAAACATCCTGTAAAATTGTTTAGAAATGCCTTTACAATGCGTTTCTGTAAGAGTAATATTTTTCATTTTTTTATGTATTGAGTTTAAACTCGAGAGAAGTTAAGTTGAGAGAATAAAAGGCGTAACAACCTTTATTATTCAGAGATAGATGTTGGCTTCAGGGTGAAAGAAAGTCTTGTTTATTTGATCGTGGGGCTTTAATTGCACAAAAGACGGAATTGGTAGAATACACAAACTCACAAACAGAAAAAGAAATGTAAATGGGCTCCTAAATCATCCAATATTCTCGAGATGATGCGTTTTGCTTAATATTGGTTGATAACTTTCTGATTTCGCAACATCGTTACGATTTTAGAATATTTCTTATTGTAAGTTTACCATAAAAACTTTTTTATCGCAAGTTAAAAAGTTTATAATTTTCAATACTTACGATAAATTATATGCTCAGAAACAGAATTTTAACACATAAAAAACTTGCATGGTCACGAAAGGAATGGCTAATAATGTTGTAATGGGAGCATGTGAATTAGACCGAATTTGGATACGTGTGGAAAGAATGGATTCACAAATATCAATGGATTCTCGAATTTTTCTGCTGAAAGAACTGCAAAAGGAATACTAATTGCCAATTTTTCGTATCTTGAAAGGCTTCCAGCATTTTCTCGTCAACAAAGGTTTCTTACATCTGTTCGACCTAGAAATTGTTTCACATTTTTATTAAAGATACAAGACATATGTAGGTTATGTAGATAACGTTATGTAGATAACGTAGATATGTGTTTGTGTAGATAACGAACAAATGAAACTTTTGGTTTCACTTTTCCAAAAACAGTTGCAACTGAAGTAAGCGAACGTTAAAAATCACTCTGTAGGAAAAAGGAAAAGTGTTTTTCTTTTTCTTCTAGAGTGTCTTAACCAAAGCACATGACTTCCATTTCGATAAATCCTCACCCGTGCACACACTGTAAAAAAAATATCCGTCAAATCACGGAAAAAGTATCGGCAGAAATGTTGCCGGCAATATTCCGTTTCGTAAAACATTTCTCCGTTTTTCTACAGAAAATTCCGTTAATGGTTTTTCCGTTGTTAGTTTTACCGTTTTCAAACTCTCCGTTTTTTCACAGAAAATTCCGTTAATGGTTTTTCCGTTGTTAGTTTTACCGTTTTCAATCATGTTTTCTAAACTCTCCGTTTTTTTCATACAGAAAACTCTGTTTTTTGGTTTTTCCACAGTGTTTTTTACCGATTTTCAAATCTCTCCGTTTTTTACAGAAATCTTGTTTCTTGTTCCTTGCTTTTACTGTTTTTCGAATTCCTCGCTTTTTTCCAGAAATCTGTTTGGTTTTTTCCGTGTTTTCAAGGAAATCTTGTTTCTGATTTTTCTGTGTTTTAAAGAAATTCTTTTTTTTAAGGTCCCCTTAGTGTCGAAAGATAGCGATTTTGAGACAAGATCTAAGAAACGTCCAGGGCCCTTAATACATACAAAGCAATTAAAAATTTTTTACGAGATTATTAAGGATCTATTGCACATATAATGACAATTTTGTGTAGAGTACATATTAAAAAAAAATCTTTTTAACGACTGTTTTAATTTTAGAATGATTTGACATCACAGATTTGTAGTATACCATCCTTATTCCTTTTGCAAATTTTAAAATGTCTACAAAAAGTGAAATGACTAACCTGAAGCACAAAGCGTTGCTACTTTCTTGTAATTTTGTTCAAAACCGGAAATATATTTTTCAATCGCCGTTATCATTTTTATTTTAGTGCAATGATAAATTCATTATGATTTGAACCGAGTTATAATTTCGCATGACATTTTAAAGAAGGCAATATGGACACCAAATATTTAAAATTTCAAAGTTTTTCATTAGAAGGAAAACAGTCAATGCACACATATCTGAAAAATTAAATGAGTGCTGAAGTAGTATTTGTGTTTCATTTCGAGTTAACGAGTCCGGGTACAGATCAACCTTTCTCGTAAAATCCACACTTTTCCACCTTTAAAGGTGTGTTGTACCCCTTAATTTACCGTTCTTTTTTCCTGAAGTATTAGTGGAAGTGCCACTTATTTATTTCTTCATTATTTTATTTCCTTTGATACTTTCAGCAACGCCCTCCTATTGAACCTTTATTTGCTTTCATTTCTTACTGAATTTCACCAGCATATGCTTCAGCCATCACCACAATAAAATTCATATTCAATGATGGTCACTATGAAATGACGCAACCTAAAAAATCGAGGAATAACTATGAATAAATTGAGAAATACCAATTCAATTGATTTTATGTAATCTTCTTTCTCTTAAGCACATTAGAGGAAAAAAAAATGCTTTTGAAATTTAAGGAATGAAAGCAAGCGTATAACACTGAAAGGAGAGGGGAATAATTGTTTTTTTAAAAACAGTTCATGAGTTTGAGATTAAATTATTAAAATGCTTCCATTTTAAATACACAAAATATTCAACATTTTCCTGGTTAATACTCTGATGTGTCTCTAATGTTTATACTACTTATTCTTAATGAATGATTGTTTCTATTTATTTTGGAATGTGCAATTGCAATAAAACTTTCCATGTGCACACAATGTCAGTTACCTATAAATACTTCAATGTGCTTTCCTTAAATCTTTTTTTTGCAGGTATTTAACTCTTCCCTAATTTTAACAAAATTTTCCTATTAAATTCAGGAAATACTTTTTAAAATTTTTGCATTTTCACAAAAATTTTCTATATCTTTTCATTTTTGAATAATTCAACTTCATATCCTTTAACATAAGTTCACATTTAGTATATGTAATATTATTTATATCACCACAATTTTAGGGTCCAAATAAACAGCTAAATTTTCTTTTAAATTTCATCAACAATTCTCATGTCACTGAAAATTATACTTGTTTGAAAAAATTAAACTTTTTTTGGATTTCATACCCAAATAAAGCAACTGGTATTTAACTTCCCTATTTTTAACAAAATTTTCATATTTAATTCAGGAAATACTTTTTAAAATTTTTACATTTTCACAAATTTTCTTCAAATATACATTTTTTTTATAATCCAACTTAGTGTTGTTAACATAAGTTCATATTCAATAAATGCAATATTAAGGTCACTACAATTCTAGCACCCAAATAACCCAATTTTCAGTTATTGTTAAAAAAAAACCATCTTAAAATGAAAATTCTTATTTTTTTAATATTATAAAAAAGCTTTAGATTTCCAAAGAATATCACAAATTTCTCAAGTAGAAATTATGGAGCTAGATCCTTATACAAGTTTTATTATTTTTTTAACAAATTAAGTTTTAAATAGATGAAGAAGTGATGAATGGAAGGCTATGTTTTCAATCTTCCTGAAGAGAATTCTTCTTGCTCAGTTATTCAAAGACGGTGTATGGTTGTTTTATATCTAATGACACAATAGGTATTATTCTTAATATGAAAGGAAAAAATTGTCTAAGTCTGGCTTCAAGTGGAAATATTGTTCCAAATATGTATCAACGCAAAAAACGCAGGTCATCAAATACTGCTAGGGGGAGATATTTAATGTTAAAACAAAATTCTCCAAGTCAAAGGTATATTGAAAAATCATTACAATGCTCAGTGTCAACTGTAAACACAATTATTAACACTGATTTAAATTATAAAAATAAAATGCTCATCTTCTTTCTCCATGTTGTATCGCTGAACCCAGAATAGGCTGTAGAATTCTTTTTGAAAAGAATCAGGAGAAAAAAAAACATTTTAGCAATAGATGAAATACAGGTCTACTTAAATGAATGCAAGAAAAAAAAAGAGATCAATTTGTTATCATCAAGAGGAGAAAAAATACATTAAAACATTGTTCAAAGAATCTAAAGAAGTTTTTCTAAGTGATTTTTGATTGTGGTAGGTTTTTCATATGATGGAAAATTAAAAGCAAAGAGAGTGCTACAATTCCATTAATCAGTAGAATTGCATCAAGACAAAGCAAGCAGCCCTTTGTAGACATTAGAAAGCTGTCGAAGAGGAGATGAAATATTTCTTTCGATACTACAAAAAGCATTATTGTCATGACAATTATGATGTAGAAAGATTGTTAAGTATAAGGATTATCCAACTGAATATTTAAAACAACAAAAAGTTGTGAAAAAAAGGCCATCAAAGATGTGCGAACAACCTGAAGACTTAGCACTCGGCAAACTCTCAGTTCTCTGCCTCACACTCAGCTAGTTTCATTGAGTCATAGCGGATAAAAAGCAACTGTGATGTGTGTGCCAAATTTACGACTAAAATAAACCAATGACTACTTCTATAGAACCATTATGACATACTTATAGAATAATTTTACAAACTACAAGTAAAATGTTACCATATAACAATTTATAATCAATACATTGAACACTGATGTATACGATGCAAAATGTTTGATACAGTTCAAATTCTTTAAGAGGGTAAGTCTTTCATAACAAGTTTGATTCAATTATGGAAACAGAATCAAAATTAAAAAGGATGTATAGAACCATCACAAAATACTTATCGAAAAATACAGTTTTAATATTCTTTCATACAGTTCAAATTCTTTAAGAGGGCAATTCCTTCATAACAAGTTTGATAAATTTCAATTATGGAAGCACAATCAAAATTAAATAGTATGTAGCAAAATTTAAAACATTTTACTAATACATTGAAAATCAATTCATCAATAATTGTGTATCTTAATAATGAAATGAAATTGCCATTTATCATTTATATTTGACTACAATTAAAATATATATAAAATACATTGAACTAAAGAAAATATAATATATATATATATAAATGATGGCTATATATATTTCTAGATTTTATTGCAATTTTTTTTATTTTTTAAAAAAAAAATTACTTTGTTTTTTGGAAATAATTTTTGATTTGTTGTACAGCATTGTTCTGGCATATGAATTTATTTTCAATTCCCAAAGTTCAGTTGAATGTTCACTGCAAGTCAAAAAAGAATTTTCAATTTCCCTCAAATTTGCTATTAATCTTTTCAAAATTCCCCTTTGATGACTTGTGTTTGAAAAAATATAGTTGAAAATTTCACCGGATTTACAAATACAATTTACAAAGAGTTGCGAAGGATATTGTAATCCGGTTTTTGAGTTAGCAAACTCTTTAAATGACAAAAGAATATTAGTGACAGTTAGTTAGCAAACTCTTTAAATGACAAAAGAATATTAGTGACAGTTACTGCGTTGCTGGCATTATTTGATTTGCAGAGTTCACAGTAGATTTTCTGAAGAGATTTTGTTGAAATGTAGCCTGCCACATAAGTGGCACTGTTGAGCTCTAAATAATCCCAATTTTCCTGTGCTTCTGGTCAATCCATGATGGTTCATCAAAAACAAGATCTAGGCAATCTTCATCTGTTTGCGGGATGATTTGGGTGGATTCAAGAATGATGTCACCATCTGGCTCATAGTTAGCATTTCCATACATAGCAAACATCAATTCAGCTAATAACATCCGTGTCCTGTGGAGTAGGATGTAGTAAGTCCACTGGAGTAGGATGGTCATTCGCCTCACTTAAAGAGAAAATATCAATTAAACACAAGGAATTAGTAAACATTTTTAAGTTTCTATGTATTTTTTATAGTAATCAGCAAATTATTTTACACAATTTACTTATTTTTCATTTAAGACAGCCTTAAAAGATTTCTTAAATGTTAAAAATATTGTTAAATTTTAGAATAAATTGAACCTTCCAAATTTGTGTTAATAATAAAATAATTTGAAATTTGACATTGAATTTTTTAAAGAATACCTAAAGAAATGATGAAAAAGTTGTGTTAAATAAGTTCAATAAAATAAAAGCAATTTATTAATTTACTCAGCTTTCTTTTACCAAACTCAAATTTTATAATTAAATAAATTAATTTCAAGCAATGGACAACATACCCGAGAAAAATAGTTTTCTAAGGCATCTTGGTTGAAGCGGCTGAAGAGGACAAGTTTCATTTTTTCAAACAATTCAGGTACCAGAAGAAGGAAAGCAGGCAGTGTGACTTGCCATCCTGTTATGCTGTGTTTATGCGGATCTATAAAACATAATGCGAGCATTAAAGAAATTTATTGACACGAGAATGAACTATGTATACATTAAGCCAAAGATTGAAAAATGAGTAAAATTCGTTCATACCTTTCTTCGTCTTTTGGGAAGCGAAAATATTTCAACTCCTGCGATTTTGCACGAGTGGCGTTGCAAAAAATACATCTGTCATAATTCCTGCTGAATTCTGTTTTCTCAGACCTAGAAGCAAGCTAGAAGAATCAAAGAAGACAAAAAAAAATTCCGTTGTAAGTTAACCAAAGTTAGAACCACGCCACGATCAAAACAAATGAATTCCCCTGCGCATTCTTTTTGCGCAACAGGACCTGGCGAAATAGGTTGTTTGGCGAAAGCGTCAATTGGGGAAAAACGAAAATGAATAGCATATTAAAGTTATACTCGTTTAAAATACACACATTTAAAGCAGATATCGACTTTATGCCTTATATATGTGTATTTTATGGTAATAACTTGCTGATATCTTTTGGCCTTGATGTTTTTAAATACATTTTAACAGAAAGTAATATATTTCGGATTCAAAATTGTGCGCGTTGTCGCCAATTCTAAACCGGTTAGACCAGTTACGGCAGCCATAAAGAGGGGAAAAACACGTTTTCGCCAGTCCGATTTCGTGGTTTACGGATAGTCTGCGTTTGTTTACGGAAAAATAACGGTTTCGAGACATTATGGAAATTTTCCGTTAAAATCAGTAAATTTTCACCTGAATTTTCAGGTGGATTTTTTACAGTGCAGTATTCAACTTTCTCAATTACTCCGCCCGATTCTAAATTTAAATATAATATGTTTTAAATCATTTTTTTCTTGAATTCGCAACTGTCTCATAAAATTGATAGCATTGCTGTTTTCTTGAACATGAGAGTCTATAATATAAGCAATTGCAGATCTCTACTAATGATAAACAAGAATGTGTATGTGTGCGTATTTCAGCTCTACAGGGAGACCGCTGGATCTAGAGCTACGAAATTTGTCATGGGCATGCTTTGGAGGGTGGGAATGTGCATCTCGGAGCCGTTTTTAAAAAAGTTAAATTAGAATTTTAATTAAAAAATAAATGAGATATATTGTGTTTTTTCTTAAATAGTTCCGAAAATATTACAGCCCAAAAACATTTTTAACGCCATCTGAAAGTGCTAAAAATCACCTTTTCAATGATATCAAATAAGTTGCTGTACATATTTTCTCAAATTTAATTACATTTTTAAAAATATTTTTGACATGATTCACAACGCTTTTCATTGCTGCAACGCAATTCAAACCGACTTCATTGTTTAAACAAATATTAATTTGCGTGTTTCTCTTTCATTGTTGAAGGCTAAGGTAATATCTTAATGTTTAATACTATGTTTTCATCAGTATTATTTTATGCAGATAACATGTTGAGGGAAGTAAAATGTACCGCGCCATTTTAAAGCTAAAATCAAATGCATATTTTGCAGTACGAATAAGAGAGCGAAGTTGCAACCGACACCGTGGAATTGGATGCTACATAACACAGACAGTTGCTTTACTCCATTAGGAACGTTGATGCAGACAACGAATAGAACAGGTTCAAGGCTACCGAAAGAACATGGGTAAAATGTCTATAACAATACGAAATTTAAAATTACTTTGTTAAGGTAACCATGAATATCAAATTATACCTTAGAGATTCAGTCGAAATTATATTCCAGGATAATAAGATGGTCGCAGATAGCGGTTAGTATAAAATACATGAAATCACAATATTTTTAATATTGATATAATTTTAATAAATTACTAAATGTATAAAGTAAACAAGCTTACCTATAATTTGTAGTAAAGCAATAAAGTGTATGAGGTATTTCAGGCATTTTGAAGTAATGAAGCTTCTCCCCTTAGTTTATTTATCATTTACATCATTAAATACACAGAAACATTATATTTGCTAATATTATCAGTTAGTGAATATTCATCTGATAGTTACAAATGATATTTTTGACAGTTTAGTTTATATGTTTCCAAATTTATTTAAGAAAAAATAATTTTAAATCCTCTGATTACGAAAATCTTGAAAATATGCCTTCTAAATTACTAATATTTCTTCATCAAAGTTAGGGTAAATGCGCAGAGCTAAAAAGCCTTCATTAAATATCGTGGAATTCAATCCAACAAATCGTTTGAAGCCGATTACCGTGAAAAAGAGTTTTTGTAAAAAAAAAAAAAAAATCACCCTTCTACATCCATCAAGTCATTCATACGAATATTTCTTAATTTTTAGTGTTTAAGTAATTATTCTGGCGCCTTCATTAAATATTCAGAATGAAATATGATCCGCTCCCGAATTTCTGGCTTAATTATTTCTGACGAAAAGAAATCTATTCAGTAAGAACACTTAGGAAGAGAAATATTAATTTCTGAGAAGCATGAAAAAAATAAGATAATGGTGCAATTTATGTCTCCGCTCAGGGCATTTAGTGATTTAATAATTTGGAGTTAGATTATTTCGTGGGTTTTTTTTCTTAACTTTATTACATGAAATATGTTTGAGGAAACCAATCTGCATTATATGTGACATGTCTGAGGATAAGAAAAGAAAAGAATGTTTTGTATTTTAAGGAAATATAATTACTGTAATGTTGGTGTATGTTTTTGGGTAATTCTGGGGTATGCGAAAATGATAAGGAATACTTTTGAGTGCATAAACAATAGTATTTCGCATTCATTTGCATTGATATCTATGAATTTTCTCTGATCTTCTCCTGAACAAAGAACTTTTCTTTCATTGAATATTGCTGTTAATGACTAGCACTTTGCGAATAATTTTTGCTATCATTAGCAAACACAATTCTATTCCGAACTAAAAATTTACGATTAAATCATAGAACTACAACGGTGTTTTTTTCGTTTTCTACAAATTTTGTTTTTTTTGTCTTTCATGTTCCTGCAGCATGCTTCATGTAAATGCCTTCTCTCAACGTCTAGCGACAATTATTTCCTATTCGAATACTTTCTTGATCTACATATTTTTGAATCCCAGGCGAAGGAATTACCAAAAATTTTAAAAGAAAAAACAAAATTCTTACTTTTGTCTATATTACTACAAAATATTATTCTAGAGAATTGAAATTTAGAAGGTAGTTGCAGAACTGTTTTGTAAGTTATATATATTTTAATATTATTTCCATGTCTATTTTCATTTCGTAAAGTTATAAATATCACATTACTGAAACCGATAATTAAATATTTATATAAATAAAAGTCATTGTGGCTATGTGTACGGGTATGTGGCTAAGAATGTCAGTAGTTATGTTCCACATCTCCTCATAAAAAAATGGACTGTTTTCAAACAAATTTTGCACATTTATTTTTTAAGACAATTGGAAGACAGTTATGAAATATCACAGTCTAAAAGTTAATTAAACAGTCAGTTAAATAAGAATTAATAGAAACCGTTTCTCAGCTGTTTCAATTGTTTCACAAAAAAATATTTTCTACCACATTAGAGTTCAGAAATTTACCTTTCCATTGATACCATTTTCAATTTTGTTTAATCGTTTCTTCAATTTTTATTATTTTTTCAAAATTTAATTAATTAGATGATTGAATTCAAGATTTTGAAAGAAATTTATGGATTCTCCGTTGCTAGGCACAGGTGAGACTTTGAACTATTCTGCCTTTATTTTTCCGATATTTCTGTTTATTTTCTAAATATTTCTTGATCTATTTAGTATTTTCGTGGATTTTTTTTCTTTAATTTTAATAATTTTTCAAATTTATTATTCAATGGCTGATGTAATATATTTTCACCATTCATTATTGACACGCCCAGTTGTCTACCAAAGTGTGGATTTGGCGTAAACATTATATCTAAAACTAAAAAAAATCATAAATTTACATTTCAAAAATATTTAATTTCCAAGACTTATTTTGGTTTTATCAAGATTTTCAAGGAAGCATTTCGCATTCTGTGTTACTTTGATATAATTTTATGAATTTTTGAACTTAGTTTAAAATTTTCTATATGCTTATCTTTCATGGGCATCTTTTATTATTTAATAACTCAAAGTCTTTGTAGGAAATTCTATAAACATATAAAACTGTATTTTTCCCTCGTGAGAAAAATTCAAGAAACTTGACATTCAAATAATATTTTTTTGTTAAATTTCTTCCTTACAGTACATTATATGTTACTTTTAAACTTTCCTCAATAAGAAATTGTTTCAGACCATAAATCACATCATCTTAGCAGAAACTAAACTATGAAACAATAATCACTACTTTCCAACTAAACTTCTTGGAATTCATGACATTAACAACATGTGTTTTGTATATTGAATTATTTAATATAATGCAATAATTTTGATCTCCCTTAACATGTTTTATTTAATTAAATTCCTTATAAATTATCGTAACGCACAGGGTACATATTAATTACATTTCACAGATTTAGAATCAGTAATAAGTATAGCTTAATATTATACATTCAATACGATTCTAAAATTACATATCAAATAGAGACTAAAAAACACAACTCAAAAATGAAAGAAATGGATTCAACAATGAAAGGCCGATTCGCATTATAAAATTCTTAATATGTTTATTAGAGAAATTAAAATAAAAATATTGAACATTCATTTTTGCAACATCCAATGCACATTTTCTCCTTTTTCACTTATTAGTGGTCTGGATTGAAATGTCATATCTGCAAAGACGAGCTTGAACTGAAACTAAAATATTATGCCAGTTCATACGGCTCATGATTTTTGTTTCAATAAAATGCAAGGTTTATTTGACATATGATACATAGTTCCCTCTTTTTTACTTGTTTTAAGATTTCGTCGCTTAACAAGCAATAACACCTATCTCACTTTTTCTAAGAGGAAGAAAATACTTAATTTTTCGCAAACAAAGACGGGAATTTGAGAATTTTTCAACATCTGATATTAAAATAAGACCGCATAATCCTACCATATATGAAAAAATTCAGAAATATCCCTTTTTGGTTGAGAAAAATTGAGTATTTTCTTCCTTTGAAATTTCAAAAAATCCAGATATGTGGTATTGCTTGTTAAGCGACGATTTACATCTTTTATTCTATCACGAGACTTTATTTTTTTAAAAGTAGTTTCTACTTCGCTCTCAAGAATTCCGACGGGGCAAGGAAATAATTAACAAAATTGAAAATATTATTAAATATTCTGCAGTGAAATATCCAGCCTCGTGTCAAAATTTTGAATTGATGCACCTGCTGCTTTTCAAAACTTTTTTACCTTACTTATTGAAAGATTTTCTACAATCTAACCGTATGTTATTGTAAACGTTGTTTCCATGCTTATGTTGCAAGGTTTCCTTTTAATTTCTTAAACAAGTCCCAGAAGTGACTTTTTTTTACTCACCTTAACTACACAACAATCAGAAATTTTCAGATTTATATTAAAATATACTAAATGAAAATTAGATCTTCTGATTTAAATTTTAGTCGAAACGAAATTCATTGAAATTAAATGTCTTTCTCATAAATGTGTTGCTTGTAAATTTCTCCTGTATAGGCCACCACCAAATTTCCGTATGAAAACAAAAAGGTTATAGAGCTACACATTTTGCAGGATGAAGAGTTGAAGATTCAAGAGTTGATTTCACTAAGCATACATTGAGGCATGAACATTTCTCCCAATACTTACCGGAGGTCACTCACCTTCCCATTGCAGTGGTGTGGCTCTTTGAGCTCAATCATGATTTTAAATTTGTGAGTTCTTCCTGGTAAATAATTAGCATACATTTAAAGGAAATACAAATTTAATCAGGCAAATCTCTTATGCAGTCGAATATTTCCGTAGAACAGAATGTAAAGCGTTTTTGCTATATTGCATTGCGTAAGTTTTAATATTGTTCAATGAAAAATTAACCAGATCTCTCCTTTGTAGATTGAACAGTAAGAAAGCAAGTCAGTTTATTATGTCACCAGAATCACGACAGATAATTGTATAGAAATAGATTCATTTCTTCGAGTCAAAATTTTAAAACTCATTAGACAGACGTTATTATTCTAGATGCAACCTCAAAAAATTTAAATTATGATAAAATCATTCCGTATTTGTTTATAATACTATCAAATATAAGTATAGGCTGCACAATGAATATTAAAAACCAGTAGTTTTATTCATGAGTATAAGAGATGCATGAAAAGGGTAATTTAACACTATACTATAAGAAGTTTAAAATTTAGTACACTGATAATACTACGTGATATAAGATGCTATAACGCAAGAAAATGAAAGCATGGAAATTTGTGACAATACGGAAATACATTAAATGTAAGTGATTCGAAAACGTTTCTTCGATTGAATTTTTTCTCCAGCCTTTGAACAGATTTTTAAATGAATTTTGGTTTCCAACTAAATCCTCATTTAAAACTTCCTGTATATAAGAAATATTTCCTTTCTCAAATACATTAATCACGATATTTCACCAAAGAATGAATAACTTAATAAAAAGAAATCTTTTCGTAATATAAAAAGCAAAACTATTTTGAAAGCAACACATGGAAGTAATATAGCATACGATGATCGATAAAAGATTTGGACATTTGATTGTGCTCAAACGATTTCTAGATGTCTGACATATTCGAATACAATTATCGTATATATTCCTTGATATGTACATGGTTCGAAATTTATTGATTCGCCTTATTAAGCGAAATTTACTGTTATGTGGTAGAGCTAACTCACTCTAAAGCTTATTACATTACATTATGCTTATTATTATGCTTATGCATTATGCTTATTACATTACATTATGCTTAGTGAAAATGGAAATATGATGGTTCCAATTTATGCCTTGTCCATCTACCAGTAACCTTAACCGCCTGTGGGATCTATCTAAATTCTAACTGCCTTATTTAAGACATGTCATAACCTTGGACTCAGAATCATCCTTTCCTATGTCTAATCCTCGAAATAGGACAATTATTGGCTAGTGAATGGGCTTGGAAATTGTAGCTAAGACAACTAATGACTTTACTTAGTAGTGCAGGAATGTAGTTTATTGTGTGCTCTAATAAAAGTTTTAAGAGAATGTTTTGCATTCAAATGAATTCATTTCAAGCTTCATATTTACATTATTAAAGAACTGTATTTTTGGCAAAATATTGAAAATTAGTAATGTTTTCATGCGAATGCATGAAATCTCACTTGAATATGTATGAAGAGAATATATTAACCTTATTTGACACAAACTGGGTTCATATTTGTTAATGCTAAAAAGCTTTTTATGCATTTTAGAAAAATTATATACGTTTTATTATTTTTATGAAACTTATATGGTACACATGATATTATTTTTTTAAAGAAAAAAATTCAGAAGAAATTCGATACTATCCTTATTCACTGTTAGAAAATGAGTTTTAAAATAGTTTTTCTTTATATAAAATCTTCTTTCCTACCATTGTAACAAAGCGGCATTTAAATACTTAAAACAATATGGATAAATCGTTTTTTTTATTTCAAGTTCGAAATACATTATTCTGTAAATTTTGCCATTCTATATTCAAAAGTGCCTGCTGAATTTTCTTTACATACTCACTCAGTATTTAAGATAAGTTTAAAGAGCATCTTTGAATAACTTTTAGGGCAACTCTGCGACTATTGGAACAATGGAAAAGCATCGATCATAAATAAGATGCTTAACGACCTTCGTATTAATCAGATTTATTGTCCATCTTGGAACCATTTAGACTACACTGAAATCAAGATTAACCCTTTGCGGTAGATGCGATAATGAGCTTTGACCGCAAAGGGTTAGTGAAAGGAAAGAAATGAAATTTAGCTAGGGAATTTTCAGCATAATTTCTATTTATTTCTCGGTACACATTTAAATATTAGCAGCAGCTAATATTGTTTCTGAGAAAAGCAAGAATTAAAGCTTGCTATGATATAAATAGGAAATTGTTAGGGGGACCAAAATGTCACGGCATCAAATGTTGAGGATGTTGGGGCAACAAATATTACGGCAATAAATATTGGATGAGGTAGCTAGGATATTATTAAAACATTGAAGCAAGGTAGATGCCCAGAAATATATTTTAAATTAAAATATATAGTGAACAATTAATTAATACTGGGTACTAAAAAAATTAACACGATAAAAAAACAATTCTAGCAATACTGATATAATCACCTACCTTTGCTGACCTGAAAACCCTAGCTACTTAATTAAAAGTCAATTTGCATACAGTGGTAGCACATTGCGCTATATTAATTGAAGAAGAACAAATTTATTAAAATTCAAATATTTTTTTATTAACAATTCTATGGATACTAAACTGCCAACAATTTTAAGATATGAATTTAAAATTTGCAAATTTTACTGCTGATGCACACAACATCAAATATATGAAATCTCACAACTATGAAACAGAAAGTATATAAAAAAACAGATATCTATTCTTTACCAAATTAGTAAATGCAAAAAAGGAAACACTCTCATAACGGCCATTTTGATATACGAATATATGGAGTGAGAGATTAGTAGTCTCACAATTAATATTCTTTATGTGCACTGAAAAATGTACCTTTCATTGATTTGAACTTTCGCACACTATATTTTCTGCCACAAAACGGATTTAAATCAGTAGAAGCAAGGCATTTCTTGGTTTTGAAACATCACTTACGGTCAATATTAGCATGTGAAAAATTTAGTTTTCCCCGATCGATGTGTAGTTGATTTTGGAAATCTTTCTTGGTCACATTTTTTGTTACACAAGTGGCGTCTCTCGTTCACAAACAACAAAATCGTTGCAGATGGTGACACTCGCACAAAACAGTCATTTCCATCATGATCACACTACTTTCAACTTTTTGCAAGTCATCACTGCTGTTCGCAAAATGAAGAGCTCTTAATATAATATCGCCATTCCAAACGCAAGAAGAAAAAAAACTTCAGTCCAGCATGAACACGAATAGTCCAAGACAAAGAAAAAAAATCAGTTCAAACATAAGCCGCCTGTTGATTTCTTATTTAAATTCAACATTTTAGTTCTTTTAACCAACAGATTTAATCTACTGCTTGCATGCCTGAGAGGACGAGAACCGAAGGAATAAATCCCAACGGTCTCGGAGCCTCCAGGATGCGTGCTATCACTTCAGAATATTCAAACGAAAAGACAAAGGAATCTGCTTTCATAACGGAAAAAACACCTCCAGTCAAGAACGTCAAAACCCAATAACATCTAAATTCATGATGGCGAGGAAATAGTCCCGTAGCAAAATTTGAATTTAAAAATTAATAAAGTTGAAACCTTAATGGAAACAACAACAAAAGTTAAGACAAAAAAATAATTAAATCGAAAACAAAGTAAATAATTAAGTAAAATTTAGAAATTAAATGAAACGGCTAAAATTATCGTTTGAATTTCAAAATTTGCCAAAGTTGCCACAAGAGAAGAAAGAAACTTTAGTGGCGAAGAATTAAATTAATTACAAATACTGACAAAACCGAAAAATGATGTTGATGCAATATTTGCAATCTAACAGAAATGTATGGTACTTCTCAATTAAATAATTGTCGAAATTATAATTTCAAACGTAATTTGTTTTATAACTTGACATTAATTCATATTTTTTACAGATGTGAGTTGAATTTATGATCAAACTGCATAACTGAAATTCTGATGTTATCATGATATGTTTTTTAAAAATTATTCTCTCGTGTGTAATCATAGACATTTTGTGCTGATACAACAAACATTTTTGCAGGTTCTTGGTGTACCAACTCAGTTGAAATAATCTCTTACACTCAAAATACTGAAGTTAATTTTATTGTGTAATTATCTCATGTTAAGTGTAAGCAGCTCACATGAAATAAATAGCTCATTAAATAGTTTAAATTAAATTAATTGTGAATTACTGAAGTAATTAAAGCATTGGACGTTTACATATAATCATTCAATTGTTCCATTCTGTTAAACTCGCACTCATCATTAAAATACTATATGGTAAAATAAACATTACTTGAGTGAAATTCTTCGAAATCGCTTACTGCAATAAAAAAAATTGTGAAGGCATGACATAAATGAATTAAAGAACATAATCAAAAAATGCACCGACATTAAGTTTTTTTATTTCATGCCTAAAACTCGACACTAATTAAAGACACTTAAAGCAAATTGAATAAAACATAGAAATGGAAATTTTTGAAAAACACGAAAAAATCATAAACAAAAAGATAATTGATGAAGTATTACGAAAGAACAATCGTAAAGAAATTTGTATGGTGATAAAGAAACATATTTGAAGAAAAAAGTATGAAAGTTTTAAAAGCATACGTTTTACTTTGTAGGCTTGAGAATAGCATATTTTATTCGACAATGATGAAAAAATTTCTTTATCTGTATTATTAATTATTAAAATTCATCTGAGTTTGATAGTTTAGAATTTTATCATGGAAAACGTCTCAGGGCCGCGGTGGCCTAGTGGTAAGGTCTCTGTTTGGGGCCGGAGGGTTCCAGGTTCGAGACCCGATTCCATTGAAGATCCGCCGTGTATGGGGCCTGTTGCACGTTAAATCATACGTAGTGGTCAAACGTCCTCCCGTTGGTGTGGCGTGGAAGTTTGGAGAGGGGGTGCCAGCTCAGGTGTCGTCCTCGTCATCTGACCGCGGTTCAAAATTACGAGGTCCGTCCCAAAATAGCCCTCGTGTTGCTTCAAAACGGGACGTTAATTAAACTAAACTAAACATGGAAAACGTCTCATGGAAAACTTGAAAATTATCTTAATCAAAATAAAACTCTAACAATATATGCCTTTCACATTCGGGAGGTTACTCATAGTAGGCGTTGAATAATTTACTGCATTAAATAGTTATCGAAATATTTGAAATCTGAAAAATGGGACGAAATTCAAGCGTCAATATCTTTCCATTAATATTTTGATAACCTGTTCAAAATTGCCATCTATTACGGAATTGTTAATCAATGAAACTTAAACCAATTATTTGCTACAAAATCTTATATTCATATACCTCAGTCATCGAAAAACAATAAAAAACACCATATCATGAAATTTCAAGATAAATCGTATAGCTTTGCCACAACTTCATAATTAAATCTGTGTAAATGCATTAGATAACTGCTCGATTTATCTTCCGGTTGCATGATTTATCTACAAATTGAGTGAACTTCACTCTGAAGATAAAAAACAATATACTTAAGATACTTTATATATACAAATACATACAAATCTACTTTATAGATATAAATACATACAAAAATACTTTATAAAACCAGTGGGAGTGGCCTCCCCTAAACTTTCTCGTATACTGCTCAAAAATTTGTCATTTCCCCTCCCCTTGCGTGGATAAAAAAAATCGAACCTACTGTAATCCAGAATGCAACGAATATCAGAAGGTTTTTCATTGCAGATTATAGTGATTGTAAAATATTTAAGTGAAGAATCATATTAAAAGAGATGCCTATGTATTAAAACTTAGCAATATTTATTTTCCATCACACTCCAGGAAGATCCGCTATTATACGAGCGAGCGAAAGCAAAACAGGAGATAAAACACATAAATCACAAACTCCGTCTCAAGGACGTAATCCTCCCGCTTGGTACCAGGGATAGCTAAGTAGGCATGCGCGTGGAGATGGTTTTGAAACGAAGGCTTAATAAGTATGCGATTATACAAACCGACAGACAGTCAACCCGTTGACGGATTTGGCCCAAAATTTTATACGGACCTACATTCATGACGATAAAACTGTGTACCAAATTTTATCGATCTGGCTTTTCAAGTTTTTGAGTTATAGCGTTCGCATGACTTCGAACATACAGACAGACAGACTTCCCGTGGACGGATTTTGCCCAAAAGTTGATAGAAACCTACAAATTATGTTTCAAGTTTACATACCAAATTTCATCCCTTTATCTCTAATAGTTTTCGAGTTATCGTGTTCACAGACACACACACAGACAGACATAATTCCAAAATTGTGTTTTTCGGACTCAGGAAGGTCTAAAACGTGGAGATTCGTCAAAATCTCGAGTTCGAATTTTTTGACGATTACAATACTTTCTCTTTGTATACTTCGTATACGAGAAAGTAAAAATTACAAATATAATTTGTATCTATAAAATTTTCATTTATATAAACATGTATAGAAAAAATTGCTAAAATAATCGCATGTGAAGTAAAGAAAGTCTTTGCTGTAGCTCTTTAACTATAATAATAATTTAATACACAATAGAAAGCTACCAGGGAGAAATAAATAAATTAAATTTGAACTTCAAATTCCTGGTTAAATTCGAAAATATAGAAATTTTATTTCAAATAAAAGATTGCCTGCTTTTTAGGATTCAAATGAAGAATAAATTTTCAGCATCAAATAATCTGATAATCACTTTAAGATGTACTGGATAAATTCTGACATGACAAAGGAATGAAGTGGAGTAATTTATGTAAAGATGTACCATTGAAAAAAACTCTTAAGTTATTTAACTACGTAAAAGAAGTTATCATGATGATAGCTTGTTTTTGATATCGATACTAAAACTTCGGAGAAGAAAAAAGTTGAAATATATACATTAAAAACAATGGTCTTTCATTTAATTAGATTAGCAGCCAATAACAATGGGGAACTTCAGCATTTTTTTATTTTTTAAATCGATTTAAAATGCTTTGAAAAGAACAATAACGTTAAAAAAAATATGGACAGTTTTGTTTTTTCTAAATTTGCAATCACATTTCGCCTCTCAGAATTCGCGGGAAAAACGATCCATTTTGGTGCTAAACGGGTCTGACGTCATAGTTGCCTGACAGGGGAGACGCACGCATCCTTCCCTTTCACTCTCTATAGAGATTCTCTTTTTTTCTATATTTTCCGACTATCGCATCAGATAAAATAATGTCGGCAAGATACAAGTATTGTATTGTTAATATAATGTAGTAATACAACTTTAACGGCACCCGATAAATTATTTATCGATGTGCCAAGAAATTATGTTATTCGTTAAAAGTGGTGTAAAGCGATGAAGAGAGATCCTAAGCTTAATCCGGAATTATCTGCAAGCAGCATTCGTCATGACTGTGGAGATCATTTTGATGTGAGTTATTAATTTATATTATATCTATTAAAATTGTACATGAAGCACAATAAATTCAGAATTCGATATCTTTTTTTGTTTATAAAAGAAGTATAAGGTCAGGTTAGCAGCAAAAAAAATGATATTTTAAAGCAAATCTTTAAATTTAATCAGTTTTTTCCCGTTTGATTACATGGAATTTATTTTTTACCCTTTGAGGGGCATTTGACTCTCAAAGAGTAAATATATAAAAGATTCCACCTTCTTTAAGATTCTTTTTAGAAGAAAAGAACATGCTCCGGTTATTTTATTGCATAAATTTTTTCAATGGATATTCGAATGTTTCTTTTATTAAAAAAAAACTTACAGTACTATTGAAAATTAATAAGAATATCTTAAAAATTAGTTTAAATTCACGACTTTTTTGATAATGAAATTCGTTTTAATTTGTAGTTAAACAAAATAATTGGCAGAATTAATTTTTGATGCAAAATAAATCCTTTATATTCAATGAATGTATTAAAATCAAAATTAGTCTTCAAAAAATTAGTTTGCTCATCAATTATTATAGTTGTGAAAAGGTGGGATAAATTTATCTCATCGTGCATGTCGAGTTTGCAGATGACAGCATTTAAATTCCTAGATCAGTCGCATTTGGTCTGGTTTGAATATTATTATAAATTTATTTAGTTTTTTCATATAATTCAAAAATTAACTAACATAATGAAAAAAGCTTACTTTGCAGTAAAAAAGGCTTACTACTTACAGATGTAATTTGTATTATTATATTACAGATATAATATTACTTGTTCGTATCATTTCTTTCCTTTTTTTTGCAATTTAAGAAAGTTGTTATAGTTTTATTATTTTTAATTTTTTAGTGTATTTCTTTGTATAAGTTATTTTAACAGATTTTATTTTAATTAGTATAAACTAGTATTCTAAAATTAAGAGCCTTGAATTTCATATTTGTTCTGTTTTTCATATAAGTATAAGATGAGGTTAAATGCATAAGTATCTGTATGAGCTCGTATTGAAAGATTACGTAGTAGCCAAGTGTAGTTTTAAGGTTCTATTGTTGATTAAAGTTTATAAATAGATTTAATATTGTTTCTATTTTGGCACCGATTTTAAAAAGTAAATTATTTTAGACTTTTCAAAGCACGGTTTTGTTCAATTTTTTATAAGTTTATTTTTATTTTTTTGCATGAATAGTGAAGCGCGGACACATGCATGAACACCTAGCTGGCCTTTAGCGGTTTCCTGCTTTTTTAATTTATGCTAACTCATCCACACGGGGATAGTGATGATTTAATAGAATTACCAGAATTAATTTATTTCTTCATTTTCAGTGGATTTTTTATGGGAGTTTAAAGATTTACTTTCTTCTTTTATGCCGAATTCGGTTAACATTAAAAAGAAGTTAAACTAGAATTAATTTTTTTCATCGGATCTGTTTTCCATGTTTTTTTTATTTTTTAAGCACTCCGTCAGTCTATAAATTAGTATACACACCATGGGATACAGATTGGACTCTGAGTAATGACAGGGTTTTTTTCAGCTATGTTCAGCCTTTTATTTTATTTTTTGTTCCATGCTTTTTTATTGAGGAGGATTATAAGACAAAAAAGGAGAAATCTTACGTTGCGCTTTTATTCCTCGTATCTCAACCATCATAAAATCGGAATTTTTCTTGAAATACATTGTCATTATTGCAGAATCGATCCTTGGAAAATTATCCGATTTACCTTGTACAAAGCCAGTATCCATTGTGAAACTAAACGTTGAATAGAAGAAAAGCCAAAAACTTCACTTTTAAAATGTTAGCTAGTACAAACGCCTTGATTATAAACAGGACACCAAAGTAGCCAAAGAGAGGTATGTGAAGGAAGGCAACTGTGAGTTCAAAATCTACTCGGACAATAAAAGTGCGTTCTGGATTGCTCCATGATTCCTGCTATTTCAGTGCATCTTTCGCTCTCAATATTTAAATAAATAAACTTTTATGTAAAATTTCACTTGCAAATTTGAAATTAGAATGATTTTTTCTACAAATACGATTGGCTTTCACGTGTTTTTAAAAAATACTGAAGTTTCCCATTGCTTTTTCAAAATAATCAATCTTTATGCCGTGAAAATGAAATTTGCCCAAGAAACGGTAGTAAGAGGTTAAAATAGAAAAAAGTATTAGGACATAGAAACAAAGACTTGATGTTTTCTCAGAAAATAAAAAAGAAAGAACAAAGAACCCCTATAGTTTACATTTTGAGCCAATAGATTTACCAGCAAAAACGATCTAGAACACTTCTACCTGATCAAAGGTTAAATAAATGTCCATATATCTATGAAAAATATTTTTTTTTGCTTCTAAGCGAAGAAGGAATCTCGTAATAGATGGTTCTTGTTTTCAGGCAATGCATTGCAGAAAGAAAGAATCTTTCCTTAGTATAGTTTTTTCCTTCTTTGTTTTGGTTTTATTTAGTTTGCAGCCAATCTGAGAAGACATCGCGTAAAATGGTTTAACAAATTTAAAGACATCTCTTCTTTTCTTTGAAAATTGGTGCTATTATTTATACTCGTGAAGGATTAGTTTCTGTTTGCCGAATTTATTAGAAATTTATAACATTCTTTCAATAGTTGGTGCTTTGAGGAAAGTGAAATACGAAAGGATTTATATGTAAACATTATTTTATGTAAAAATCCTTTGAGCAAACAATATGTCATATTGTTTGTTTATAGGCTTATTACAAATGTATGTTATCATGTATAAGATATTAAGGGTTTTATTTCAAAACTTTCTCTGTATATCTTTTTGTGATTATCAGGTTCCTTTTTTTGAGTGCAATTTTGAAGAAGAAAATCAAGATAAATATGAAACAAAACATAAAAAATGTAAGTAGGTCTAAAACTTCCATTTAAAAATTCAAAAAATGGACAAAATCCATACAATAACTAAAATACATTATTTAAATTATTCAGAACGAGATAAGAAGCTAAAGATTTTCATGAGTAAAAGTATTTAATTAATAATTTTAATTCAAAACTTTAATCTCAGAAATTTCAAATCGAGTACACTACTGTATTTGAGTTAAAAAGATATCCCTAAAAAAATTAATAAAATTATGAAAATATCTCCCGATAAAACATCATAACAAATGAGTCAAACTGATTAAAATATTTGTTGTAATTTTTATGTTCTAGCCTTAAAATATTTGCATAAATTTTAGTTTTTCGACTAATTGTACATTTAAACCCTCCAGTGTTTAGTAGACAGTTGTTTCGTTATAAAAAGTTCCTCAATGAAAACAATTTGAAAACGAAATAAATGATGTAGAAAGCAGTTGAGTAATTATTAATATTATTTTTCTTAGGTGCTCTGGAAGGCACTTCAATTGTAACTATATATTATCAGGTAGACTGAGTTATTTGAATGTAATTTACGTTTATTTCCTCGTCATGTACAGAGCTGGAATTTTTTTGTTTCATCTTAATATTTCATATTAATATTATGTGGCAGAGCTAATTAGTACTGGAGCTTGTGACATAAAGTATAGTAGAAAGAGAATGTAATTTTATGCAATGTCTATCTATCAGATTAATAACAGTAACCTGAACTGCATGTCTCTAAGTCCTAACAGCAGTATAATTGCCATAACCCTGGACCCAGAATTATTGTGTTTCCTCTGTTCAATCTCCAAACAGACCGTTATTGACTAGTGAATGGGGTTACATAATGTAGCTCTGAGTACTGTTGATTTTAATGCACGAGGTTTGTTCCATAAGTCTGTGCGAAGTCTAATAGATCTTGCCCTTCTAGATTATCTAGATTGTCTTTAGTTATCGGTGATACTTTAAGTGTATAGCTTCATTCAGAGTTTTAAATTAAAGAGTGTTTTAAACTTATTTGAATCGGTTAAGTATCGTGATTTCTGGATGATGGATGAGAAATATTTCCGTGCATTTGCTCAAACAGTATTTCTTAAAAGGGAAAACGGATCAAGAACCAAACTGAGGTTTCATAAACATAATGATGATTGTACACCTTTTATTGGAACAGTTATTAAGTTGTTTTTTAACTTTCGAAACGACTATATGAGAACATGTAAAACTGAATACCCAGTACGCCCTGTTAAAGCTAGTACTCAAGAAATCAATGAAAAAATCCAAGATCTAGTGACAGATGACAGAAACGTGAAGGTTAGAGAAATTGCGAAGTCTTAGGACATATCAAAGGATAGTGCGCATAATGTTCTACATGAAAATTTTCACATGAGGGAACTGTCCGCACTCCAATTGCTCTCACTGGGTCCAGGTGTTCCCAGGAAAGTTTTAAGCTATTTTAGCGGAACGGAATTTACGATAAGTAAAATTTATCACATATTTTGAGAATTCAGTGATTTTTATGATGGAATTATTTTCATAAGGTATAAGTTTCAATGAAACTACTATTCTCGTATTTTAAATCTATAAGGAAATCTAAATTTATTTGCAAAAATGTAATGTATTTTGATTCTTGGTATTAACTATATTTTTTAGCTTTGGTATCGCTGAATCACGGCCAGATAATCCTAGTGACCACTAGACAATGAATTGAAGGATTGTTTCCCTTTTCATGAGAACGTCTGCATTTCTAAACATTGCAACATGCAATATTTAAAACCACATATATTTTTTTTAAAAAAATTGGCAGAGTCGAAATGTAAGTTCCGTGTCTTTTGCAATTCGAAAGGCAGATATGAATACTTATTTTTTCCATACGAATGCAACATCTGAATAAAGATTGAATAATATTTTACATTTAAACTGAATACAACCCTTCGGATAGAAGAACATCGGAAGGGTATCATAAGTAGCTTGCTTAGTGGAGTTTATTATAATTATTTTTATTGTCTTGTTTGTAACTTCAAAGACTGAATTCAATTCAAGAATATGGAAAGTAAAGGTGGTAAATTAAATTTTGGAGTTTTCGGCAGTATTTAAATGCATTTCATATCATTTATTAACAATGACGGCACAAATTACTATTATTTTTGAGAAAGATAAATTTCAAAATACTCTTGCGATAAAATTTATTGCAAAGTCATGATGTTTCTCAATTATATAGCTGTCGAGATCAAACTTTAAAGTAACAAATTGTAAAATATCTTTACTTAGATGCTGTCAATATAAAGTTGCGACGAGTAGTATGATTTATCGTCATCTTGCATATATAAAGATCCGAAATCATCCAGCATGGCGTAGTTCTGAATGGAGTTTAAAACTCGCAACTGCAATTTGATTTTAAATACACTCATATCTACTCTTCACTAAGAATTTATGAATTGATATTCTATTATTTTGTAAGTTCCCTCATAAGAAATAATTTATAGAATTATAGTATTGTATACTAAATACTTTGTTTAACAATACTACCTAACAATTGGAAGCATAGTTTCAACTAGTATTTCGGTATTTATCAAACTCTTTAACATAAGCTATTCGATATATATGAAAGAAATTTTCTGCAATATTTCTAAAATGTTTCTAAAACTATATGAAACTGTAACTGTTAATAATAATATAATAATTAATGCCTTATTAATTGCTTCAAAATAAGACGCTATTATAACTGAATTAAACCAATCTTAAATTTAGCTTAATTTCTAGAGCAAGAAAAAGCATTTTTTGATGATTCATTTTAGTTGGTGGATATTTCTCTCTTGAGAAGCAGCTGCTAGAAGGATTAATTGAGAGCTTTAGTCATTGATAATTATTATAATCGGTGACATAAACATTGCCCTATAAGTAGTTGAAAAAAAGAAATATCGCCAAAATATAATATAAATTTGTGAAATCTCGTATTATTGTATGCCAAACAATAAACTCATTATATTATTAAACATCCATTTAATTAGCAACTAACAAATCAAATTAATAATAAAGAATTAAAAAATAAAATTTAAATAACAATTATTTACGAGCTCACCTTTTTGCATAAAGATTGTTTAGTGAAGTATAATGCGGAGAGTCCTTTAAGAGTAAATTATGCTCAAAATAAACCGTTCCCTATGTTACGATATTTACTTTGTTGTGCATAAAACATTTGCAATCATGATTCATATATACATATGGTAAGTTTTCCTGTTATCATTATATAATTGCACTTCCTGGGAATGAAGTGCAACAGAATCACAATAAATTAAGTTTAACATTTTTTCCCCTTATGTCGTTCTAGCTATGATTAACACAGGGAAAATTTATTTAAGATACGCAAAATATTTTTTTTTACTTCTCAAAATGTGAATAAAACAAAAAATCATTTTCTTTTAGCTATTTGACTTTTTTATCAGCATGAAATTTTCATGAATATTAAGTTTTGGAATAAAAAAAATTAATTATCAAGGCTCATCTGTTCTGTGTTTTGTTGAAAATATATTTCTATCGAAAACTAATTTTCAAAAACTCCTTAAAATCATCTTAATTTAACATCATAATATATTGTAAATAAATATATGTACAAAACTAAGCTATCTGATGGAAAAATATTTCGTATTTGTTCAAATCTCTTCTTTTACTTTGCTTCAAATCTCAAAAGAGTTTCTTGGATAGAACCAATTGTAAGGTAAATATTTGAGGAAAATGATATAATTAAGTATTATCACTCAAAAAAGAAAACTAAATGTCAGAAGAAAATACATTGTTAAACTATGTATGGACAATTCAGATATGAAATTACATCCTATTCACTCAGTTACTTAAAAGAAACACAGCTTCTTATTAAATCTTTGATCTATAAAATACCAGAGTAAATTATCTTGCCTAAAACTCGCTTTATTTTTAGAATCGTGTTTTGAAGGCATCCAATGAAATCTAATGATCTTCCATACAGTAATTAAGTTACTTTCGTTGAAGTTAAAAAAAATATATGAGAGGTGATCGGCATCATAGTCTTTAAATGGCTATTAGAAATAATTGAAGAGAAAAGCCGTGAGGAAATAACGTTATTAGAAAGAAAAAATGTCAAATTTGTCACTTTTTGAATTTTTTGTATTTATTTATTTTGTTTTGTCGAGTTCAGCGGCAGCTGTAATTGGCAGCAGAATTGAACGCCAAATAACAAAATCTGTTTAAGAGGAAAAAAACTGTTCTCTTTCTAAATTATGGAAGGAAAAATTAAAAATCTTTTTCATTGTTCTTCACATCAGCTGCAGCTAATATTTTTATCGATTGGGGACTTATAGGCACATCATATAAATTTCATCAAATTAAAAATTCCATATATTTGTCCTATATTATAAAATGTCCCGTTATTTGATTTTCTATGATATCAAAATGTGTTTGACATCTTATAGAATAGGGAAATACGCTAACATTAAAAATAACAAACTTCAATGCAATTGATTTTTAAATCTTTATGAAGAATTATGATTGTAGTCTTTAATATAGAACACGAATTTGAGAATAACTTCATACATAATATCAAAGATCAAACGATATTATAAACATTATTACTTTAACTGTAAAGTTTTTAATTTTTTAACAAGTTGAATTACCTATTTTGATGAATTTCAGTTTAATTAAATTTACACTTAACATTTCAGAATTTCGTAATTTCCACTATTTCGAAAATACATGACGTATTAATTTAAATTTCATTGAAAGGTTGTTGCTTTCTAATGAATTATCTATGCAAATTTCAGAAATTAATTGCAATATTGAAAAGTAGATTGACTTAATATTTGAAATGCACTCATACTCTTTGTTATTATTCTTATAAATAAACATACAAACTTATTTCAGAAAAGTGCTTCAATTCAATTAAAAAAATTAAAACTGATTTTCGAAAATATTAAATATGATTTAAGAAAATTTATATAACAATTTTAGCGATAAAAAATATTAAAATGGACATAAATCCAGCCTTAAGCCATTCATCTGCTTATTTTGACATTAAAGAGATGTTTCAGGTTTTACTCATTTATGACGGTTGTCTTTAAATTGTTTCTTTATGGAAAGTTCAACAAAATTGATAATGGATTTTAATACAAACAATATTACTCGTTAATATTCAAGTATAAATTCATGTATAAACATAGAGATAGCGATAATAGTTTTTGTATTTATTTATACTCTGTCTCATACCATGAGGAGGGCATATCGAGTAAGCGGATGAAAAGCTGTTTGATAAGTAATCGGGTTCTCGCTTCTGTTGGGTATTGCAATGGAGGGGTGACTCGGATATTAAGGCAGGGCGGGTGACTCATTTTACGTTAAACTCCATTTATAGCTTAGCAAATTTTTATTTACAGAAATATGTCTAACCTCCAATAACACACATTTTAACTGAAACTTGAAAAATTCGAATTTCCCCTTATTTCGATACCAATTTAGTGCAATATAATTTTAAATACTTGCAAATATTGATTTTATTTAATGGTTGTAATTTTAAGATTTAAAAAAATATTAATCTGTTTTCATCTTTATAAAATATACTTTTTATTTCATATTTTATGTACATATTCCTAGCATTTGATAATCTTGATTGATTGCATCTTAAAATTTATTAGTTCTTGATGATTTCGAGATTATATGAAAACAAATGATAGATCTTTATATAAATAATAATACGGCAATTTTATTAATTTAATTCCATACTCGGAAGCTCAGAAAATTTCTGAAGAGATTAATTTTGCCGTCTTAATTTAAGAAAGGATAATAGATATTTCCTTGTAGCAATAATCCAATATGACAATTTTCTGTTGTCCCTGAGATAATACTTCTGACTTTAAGGAAGACAATAAAATAAATCACACTTCAAAAATTTTAGCTAATTTCTTCCTAATGTCTGGCATTTATTTTAAATATCAATATTCATTATTTGATAAATATTTCCATTTAAAAACCTTATCCTTGTTTACGAAATGAAGACGGAAATCATGTATGAAAAATTCAAATTTTACTAATTCACGAGGATATATTTGAATCCTTAATTGAATGTTGAATATTTCATTCCTTATATGTAACAAATTTTATTCATTCTTTGAAACGCACACACATTATGAATTTTGTTGAATTGTCTAACAAAAATATGTGATTTTGGATAAAATACTTAATAAAATGCAGAAAGAAAAAATAATTACAATTTATGATTTTTTAGCCTCTCTCGAAGGATGCGAGTAATTATTATCTTTAATAATATTCTGCGTGAATTAAGAAGTAATGCTGATATCATTTTATATTTTTCATAGAGTATATACCAGCAAAGAATAGCTTATTAATAATAGTTTACCTTGTTTCAAGAATCAAGAGCTTGATAAGAAGAAATTTGGCATATCTTTATAGAAATAAATAGATAAGGTATCAAATTAGTTACACAATTCGTTAGGTGTCAGAAGAAGTAGCTATTAAAAACAAGAATTCTACGATGTATACGGTTCAGTTAATATTTAAAATGAGTTTATTGCATGTGCAAGTGTTGAAGAAAATGATACCAGGAATATCATGAGATACTTCTGAATTAAATGCACGCTATCACAGGCAAGTTAAGTTTTTAAATGTAGTGATTTCTAAATTATGGAAAATAGTTTGCAAGATGCCGATTCAAATAACTATTTTAATCCAATATTCGATGCCGTAATGACATAAAATTATCATGAAAACTGACATATAGCCTTAAATTTCAGAAAAAATAAAGAAAAAGAAAGAAATATTTGCCGATAACGATAATGAAGACATCATTGTCTTATTAAGATTATATCAATGTTCACAACCGTTCTGTTTCAATGACATTTAAATCAATTCCAACTAAATCGAATTTCGCAACTGATAGAATTAAAGGAAAAAACCTACAATGGAAGAGAGAATCGATTCCAGTCATTTAGCACATATAAGGCGGCGAACTGCTTTAACGACCACACTTTAAGATTTTATTTTCTTTCCAAAACAGTTCTTACCCCCTTCCTTCCACAACCTTTAGAATCCTTCCAAATTAGAACCGTTACAATTTGAAAAGGAACAACTTGCTGCAGTTTGGACGCTACAGAATGGGCGAAACTCGAAAGAAGGAAAAGGCCATTTGCCAGCAGAACGATTATTTCAGTAGAAAACATTTTCAGCTGGAAATGGAGCACGAAAACAGAATCAAACCGATGAAGTTTCTGATACGAGATAAAAGCGGAAAGAAATAAGAACTTGGCGCGAAAGTATATAATCTCTAACTCAAGAATTTGAAACTTTCTGACGGAAGACAAAGTTTTCCTTCACTACGAACATGTTTAATCTTTTGTTCCGGCAGAAGCATTTGTTTCCAATTCGTTGGGTCTTTCTCATTTTGCACACTCCCTTGTAAGCGTTCACCATGCTAGATTGAGTATGTGCAGTTGCTATTTTGATATCGAACACAATTTATCGCTACCAAAGTCTAAGAACACAAGCACAGTATTCTGTTTTCTGATCTTTCTAAAGGAACTTATCAAATGAAATAATTAAAGCCTAACTAGTGACTCCTGGTGGAGTCTTTCGTTTCCATATTATTCGTGGTTCCAATTATGACTCTGGAAATCCACTTCTGTTTTATTCATTGCTCTTGATTGTTTGAATATGAATCGGTCTAACTGTGTTCCTAGGTTTTCTTTGAAATGCACTAAGTTCAACAATATTTAGTAATATTATTTCAATTACAAATGTTACGATAAAAAATTAGCAGAATCGTTGTTTCGTAAGTGTTTAATGACGCATAAATATATTCTTGCAAATATACTTCAAACTTATTTACTGGACTTTAAATTTGAATTGCCGCTTTTGAGCTTCATCTCTGTTTAATCAATAAGAATTTATTATATCTGCTTTTCTATGATTTTTCTTTTTTAATAAAAATAATTCTTCAATACAATTTATCTTTCAGAAATCCTTTCGAATTTTTTGTTACTATATTAACATTTTTTAAATAATATTTCCCAAAAATACCTGAGATCTATTTCTCTAACATGTTGTTTAAATTATGAGGTTCTTTTATAATTATTTAGCATAGCATTAAGAAGATTTTAAGCTATATATTCATCGTGTATATCACCAGCCAATAACTGGTGTGGATCGAGGGAGGTTGTTTTTCACATTGCAGTTTATTTTGATAGTTTTTTTTTCATAAGTTTGGTGGAAGTATTGTGTAGAATGTTTTGAAGATGCACACTGCGTGAGTTGCCATAAATTCAATATAATCTATCCTTCTTCCATTTAAAATAATCTCTTTTTGAAACAACTTGTATTTAAAAAAACCTGGAATCATTTGCAGAATTTCTTTGTTTCATCATAAGACCATTCCTTTGTTGTCTTTAACTTTTCTTAATGTTGCCGATAATTTTATAAAGAAAAAATGCTTTCAAACAATTTATCTGTGCGAAGTTTTTTATGTAGTTAGAAGAATGCTTTTCAATGTTTATCCATGTGCAATGTTTTATGATAATTTGTTGCACAATGAATTACTACAAAGGATGATTATAAAAATTCCGTTTCAGAATTTAAATCTTAAAAATTAAAATCGTCGCCAAAATCATTCATTTACAATGTTTTTCACAAGTTGAATTATATTTATGAAGCTCATTTCTTTTTTATAATTATACGAAAATTTTCATTCTAAGAAAAAAAATCTAATTTTGCGAATTCAATGTATAATGTGGTCTTAATTCACGAATACAAAATTCACTGTGGATACTTACCGTTTCTAATATTCCTTTGGTTAATTTTAAAATTTTCCTCTGTATGCAAGAGCAGATATGCATTAAAGTTACAAATATAAATGTGCCTTTTTTAATGCTGAAAAGTTTTTTAGACTGATTTACTTCATATTCTATTATTATTTATCAATTTCCGCAGAAACGTACTTGTATCACTTGTATTGCAATACATTTGATTTATAACTAATATAATGCACTATTTGTAAATATGTAACTTGATTTATATATTTTTGAATTTAGTTTATATCATGCAATTAGATTTATGATTTTAAAAGATTATCACCACCTGAATTTATTTAATCACGTGCCATTAATTATGACAAAAAATGAGAAAAGCAGCTATTTCTCTTGAACAATTATGTTAGCATTGATTTCCAATTAGAACTTTTATATTACCTTTTTATTGAAATGGAAAATCAAAAAGTGAAATCTTTATAAACAAGATGTATCTGAATCGAAAAGTAACTGTACATTAGTATTTGTGGTATTTTCTTCACTCCTCTACAAAATTAATTGTATTCTTCATAAATAATATTTAAATATTCAATAATAGAAATAATCAGTAGAGCTTAAGTATTTATATGAAAATACACATTAGAGTGTAGTTATCCGATAGTCTATAGAACATAGATATATGTATGAAAATACACATATACTTTTAGTGATCTGATCATCAGAAATAGAGAATTGGTAGTGGTAGGAAGTTTTAACACTCGAATTAAAGAAATGAATGCCATGTGTTCAGTAACATGTGTGATCTAATTATCAGACTTTTAGTTAATAAATATTTTAAAAGTCACGTTTTATAAGTTTCGCATTTTAAGGAAACTCATTTTAAGACAGTTTATCATAATTTTTAATTTGCTAACAAATTATCTGATCACAAGATCCTCTTTCATAACGCAAAGTATTTCGCCTAAGCGGTCAACCATCAATCATACAAGTTGTGAAAACGGTTGAATTTCTTATCTAATGATGATATATATACGTAAAAGTGAAATGGCCCTTTTGCTTGATTCCCAAAGTGGCATTATTTTTTTAAATATTATTTTCAGTGAAACATTTTTTTTTTCTATTTTAAGAACCCATTTAGACCTTTAAAACAGGATGTATTAAGATTTGAAAGATTCACAGAAAGTTTAGGCTCAAATGAAAGTGTTACATATTTTTTATACTATCGACTCTAACTTGGAACGAATTTTAGTTACAAGACAAGACGAAAAAAAATATATTAGCTTGTTTTGAAGAAATTTTAGTGTTGAAAAAATGCCACTGAGTCGACACACAAATTTGTTCTTTGAAGCTATGGGCATCGAAATAACTTAGTTACCTTAATTCGTTATAACTTAGCATAAATAAAAACTAATCATTGAAGTTTACTTTGCCACAATGGATTCTATTGATAATCCACTGAAAATTTATAGAATTCAACGGGCCATCAGAATCCAATGGTTTTATTAAAAGGCATAATACAATTACAAAGGCATATAGACACGTCAAACTTTCTCCTCTCCAAAATTTAAAAAAATGGTCTTCACGTTCTCAGTTATTCACCATTTACCTGGAGGGGGCTATATTTTCCAGGTAAGTCACTTCCAAAGGGGTTTAACACATTTCTGATTCTCCGTCAATTTATCAGTATTAAAATTTATATCTAAGATATTATCTAGGCATATTGTAAAGTACGATTAGTATTCTTATTCTTGTGTCTTTTCTGCTATGACAACCCTTTTCAACTGTGCGGAATGTAAGCTCTTCAGTTTCTTTTGCTGTTGGAAATCCGAAATTATTTAGGTTTCAGTTGTATTGACCACATGGTTGAGATGCGAAATGGGAATCATTGTTTATTCAATAAGCACCGTTTAAGAAAAACGAATTCGTGTTTGGATACATAAATCCCAGAAAGGTGCAGCTTGGTCTCGGTGTAGGCTCAAATCAACTTGATAACACATTTAACATGTAATGACTAAATTAGATTTGGTGGAGATTTGTCGATCCCCAATTCATTGGCCATCGTCTTTTGTGAGTTTGGCTTCTTAGAATTCCATCCGAATGTTAAAAAAGAGCTTTCGAAATCAAATTCCTTCCTAACGGATTTTAGATGTCGCTTCAGTTAGGAATTGGGAGGGGAATTGAAATGGGAGTCGTGTCTGGATAGCGCCTGGACATCACGAGGAGATAATTTTTCCTCTTTCAAACTTTCAAGACTTCGGAGGTTTCTTATTTGAGGCCTAAGAATTTTAGTTTTTAATCACTACTGTCTGGATAGTTTTTTCTTCTAAAACTTTCCCTTTCGTAGACATTTCTTCGTTGTGAAAGATTCGAGCTAACTTTGCGAATACAACGGCAATGGAAATAAGTCCGGAAAGCTATTAAGATACTCTTGCTCCTTTTCTAATTTTCCTTCGGTTTTGCATTATGGAAATGGAACCTATTTCTGTTGAATATTTTAATTCCTAAATTTCAATTTTCAAATTCCGAAAGAAGGTACTGAAACTTGTCTATTAGTGGGAAAAAACTTCTACAAATTTTAAAATAACTATTTATAATCGCAAAAATTTAGAATCAGAAAATTACTAATAAAATATTTTTAACCCTTCCGAATTCAATGAAATTGTCGAAGTAAACATACTCCGTTAATTCTGATGGCATTTTGATAGTTTCAATGATTTTCACTTATTTTGTCTTCTAGTAAAATATCTAAAAAAATATTTTCACTATATGTTCCTTCAAATGATCAAACATTTAGAGATATCCAATGGAAAGGTTATAAAGTTTATCAAGAGGGCTTCAAAAATCTTAGAATAGGTTGTTTTTTCTTCTAAGAATTTAAAAAAAGGGGAATTCAAAATTTAAAATAAAAAATTAATCTGACACTATTTGTGAACCTTCAGAAATAATTAATAATTTACCATAGTAAAATCGGAATGTATGAACGATCGGTATTAAATTAAAACTTCAAACTGACCCTAAGTCGCTTGTCCCAACGTTGGTAAGTTGAGCCACTACTAACATGAAGCGACTATCACAAAACATTCTTCTATATTATTAAACTTTATTAATTTAAACAATGCTGTTGTGTTATTAGCCACATTATGTGTATTATATTCAAATTTTGTGCATTTCCATTCAATAGAAACTGAGATAGAGGTTTTATTTTCACCCAGCTAAAAAACATCTGCAGAAAAAAAAAATGTAAGTTATTTTAAAGATTTCTGCAGATTTTTTGAAGACAGAAAAAATATGCATTTTTTCTTCAATTTAATCTGCATAAAATCTGCAAAAAAATTCTTATTATATTTTTCTCTAAATGTTCTGCAGATTTTTTGAAACAGAAAAAATCTGTATTTTTTCTTCAATTTAATCTGCATAAAATCTGCAAAAAAATTTCTTATTATATTTTTCTCTAAATATTCTGCAGATTTTGTGAGACAGCAAAAATTCTGCAATTTTTCTTTAATTTAATAAGCATAAAATCTGCAAAAAAATTTCCTTTTTATTTTTTAATATCCTGTATTTTTTTTGAGAATTCAAAAAATTTGCATTTTGTATTTAATTCAACTTGATATGCAGATTTTCACAAAATCATTAAACTTGACCAACAATCTCTTGATGTTTTGAAGATTTAACTAAAATTTCATTATATCTGCATTTCTCTAAATACATATTTTGCACCGTATTCTCTAATATTGCAGGTTTATTTTCCAAAGGATGTGAAACAAAATTAGAATGTAATTATCATTATTCTTTAATTCTACAGCAGACAGGAGTTTCAAAAAATTTCCCAATCGAAAATCATCTTAGGCACTAAATTTTCTAAATACTGAAAAACTAAATTCTAAATTAATCTTTAAATAAATATTTGAGGTTTTACCATTTTAAACTTTTTACCCATAATTTAATTAATTTCCAATTATTTTTCCAACTATCTTTCTGACTAGCTATTTTCCTCCAAAAAGAAGGGAAAAGTGGAGCTTGCGCCTTTTGGACGGAGAGAAGGCTTACCAGAAAGATAAAAGGTGAAAACGAATTTATTGAAACAGAGAATCTAAATTATTGAACAACAGTATTACTATTCTCATCTATTATTCATCTCTATGACTTTGAAACACGTATTCTGACCTTGGTTGATTTCACTCCACAAAATGGCGCCACGAGATCTATGGTGACGCTAAAACTCAAATAGATTATTTTACCCATATCGTTTATTCCGGAGTGGCCTTGTGGTTAGCGTTCATGCCTGTAAACTGTAGTAACACGGGTTCGAATCCGCGACATGATGAGTCACAATCGACATCTTACAAGCAAATTGAATCACAAATTAGTTTAATAAATTTAATGATGAAATTACTAATTACATTAATTGAAGTTAATAATTAAACCTTGACTGAAGAAAAATCTGCCGAAAATCTGAAGGTATTTGGAACAAATTTTTCTTCAGATATTCAACATATTTTTTTGCAGAAAATATGAAGAAAACATGTTCGAAATACCTTCAGATTTTCTGCAGATTTTTTTAGCTGGGCATCTTCAAATCGTATTGTGTAAGTATAATTAAAATTGAGTCGGCATAGATTTTCATAGCAAGCATCTTGCATAATAAATCTGGTACAATTCCATCCCACATATTCAGAGATATTTCTAATACGTGAGGGCCAACGTGCCCATTCAAAATGGCCCAAAGAGCCCCATATCGCCATTTTTGTTCCTTATGAGTGTAGGGATTTATTCTAAAAGCATTTCGATAAGCAAATAATCCCTAAACTAATAATAAGGAATTATCTTTCTGAATATTATTTGTAAAATTGGAAATTATAATTTTTAAGCAAAAGAAAAACTATTATTCATAAGTGAGGAAATTTACTCAGCTTAGCAAAAATTAGAAAATTCTGGCTGGTTCTTTAATGAACGCTACTTCTTCAATGACGCTGAAGTGGAAGAATGAAAGCGAGATAATACACACTCGTCTGAAAAGGAAGCGTTAAATATCGAAAAGTATTAAATATATAGTGCCTGGCCCAACGTGCCCTTAAGGCCAAATAGCCCTGATCTACACTACAAACAAAATATATATATATATATTTATTTTCTTTAATTTATATTTTAATTCAATATTTTTAAAATCTAATTTATATTTATGTAAGAAAATTCAGAGGCTTATTATAGAAGGGGTGAATTTTGCCTATTAGAATATTTATGTCAAAAATCTTTACATTGGAATTCAAAAATAAAAGAGATTATAAAATTATCATAATTCTTCTTTACTTTTTTGATTTTCTTTCCTCTTTCTCAGTTATGATATTGCTAATTCCAGCATTAGGGAGCTACAAGTATAGACCGAAAATAATCTCATCATCTCAGTTTTGAAAAATAATTACTAAAACTTTTAAAGTAAATAGTGATCTCAATCCAAATTAATGGTTAATTTAAAACGCAAGAAACAAGTTTAAAAATACGTTCATCGATACAATGAAATTATATAAAAATAATAAGGAATGTATACTATCAAAACTGTGAACTCTACACAATTTAGGGAACTTAAGATGTATTTAATATAATTAAATTAGAAGAGAACTCAAAAAACACTTTTTTTTGCATTATCTTCCCTTTTACAACCTCAATTAGCTGTATTACGCTCTGAGAGGCGAAGAAACAAGAAATTGATTAGTTTCTCTTCGCTGAAGAAATACAATTATTTACTATTTTCCACTATTAAACAAACAAGAAAGAAATGTTTTAAACATCGATTTTTCTATTAAATGGCTTTCAAATCTCTCAGGGTTTAATGTTTCGGATAACAGTTTACGCTTTAGTGCTTTGCAATCACGTAGGTTAGAAGAGCATAAAATATGACATCTATTTCTAAATTTACTGCTTCCGCAGGAGATCTTAAGAACCTATAATTTTCCCTAATTAAAACATGTATTTCAAGTGGTAGTTAAGTATGATGAAGGAATTTTAATTGAATAATTTAAGAGCTCCGAGAAGTGTATATTAAAGCTCATGATAAGGGATAAAGCGAATGGTTCTTTTTCATGAAAATATCCTTTTCAGTTTTCCTAAACATTGCTACATTTTTTGAAACTAATTTTGGATATTTTTTTAAAATAATGGTAAGTCTCGCGGAATAAAATTTCGTATAACTGAAATCTAAATTTTTGTATGTTAAAATGGTTTAAAAATGTTTTTTTGCGATATAATGTTCTGGAGTTATTGAGGACAAACATTAAAATTCCTATAAAAATTTAATTAATTTAAAGTAAAATTAAAATTTTGAAAAACTCTTTATTTGTGAGAGCCTATTATCCTAGAAGTATCTACAAGTCATTTGTGGTAGCTCTCCCTATTAGCAAAACACACTCTACAATTGCTATGACATCTTCACGATATGTGCTGCATTCAAAACAACGAACAACATCGTAGAGATATTGTACAATGTCTTGGTGCTGATAGGACTGTGTCCAACGCTCTGCTATGGAGAGAGTTTTGAACGAATTTGCTTCAAGCACGTCGCAATTTACATATAGTATACCAGACTATAAACATTAATAAGTTAATATGAAATCTTTTGGCCTTTCGAGTTAAATTTTCAAAGGCAAATTTAACTCGGCCATTAGTAAAAGGCAGTACAAAAAGCATTGGGTTGTGTAAAAAGTTGGTAAATTATTTTTTTCAGAAAATTATTTAGGAAAGGGCAAAGGACAAAAAAAAATTTTGCTAGTGGTAATCTTAAACCAATCCGATTCGTCAACTAAAATGATAGAGAATACTTCTGCCGGATCGAAGATTAAAATGCCATTAACCTATAAAATATTTGGTGTTGCTTAGCAACAAAGGAATTTCGTTAAAAATATTTCTTATTTTCTGAAAATACATTGCAGAAACAAAGAGTTTTTTCTTTAAGGTTTCATTTAATTTAGTTTGAAGCAAATCTGAGAAGATATTGTGTAAAATTTTTGAACAAGTTTAAATACTTCCGTTGTCTTATTTTCTTTGGAAATTGGCAATTTCATTTAATTTTGAGAAGGATTATTCTTTATTTCCTGACTTTAATTGGAAAATAAAATTTTAACACGTCTTCTTTGTTTGAGATTTTGTATCTGTAAGTAGAAAAAATAAGTAAACATTCTATAATACGAACTTTCATGAAAACATGTTCTTTGCTCAATGTCTTAACACATTGGGAATTTGTCAGATTCTAGGTACTGTTTTATTATTTTAAAATAAGAAAGACGGCGATTTCCGTAAAACTAGAAAGATTAAGGAGCGGTCATTTAGACGGCTCTCTTTTAATGACCACATACAACACTTTTTTCAATATTTGTTTGATAAAACAGTTTTTTAATACATTTTGTTATTAAATTTTACGTTTTCTTCACATTAATTTCCCGTTTATCAACTTCCTTTGTTTTATAATATTTTTTTCAAGTTCAAGAAAATGCAATATATATGTAATCTAATCGTATAAAATTCAATAAATACAAAATAAAGCACATTATACAAAGGAAATTTCTTTTAATGAGACAAAATATTTTAAATGTATATCACATATGATAATAACTTTAAAAATACAGTCGGACCTCTATTTAACGAAGTCGCTAAATCCCGAAAAAAAGTTCGTTATATTGAAAATTCGTTAAATAGAGATTCACCTTTTAAAATACTTTAAACTACACAAAAAAAGATTTTAAATTCATAAACACTAAATATTATTAGAAAAGTAATTAATCACACCTTTATTTTGTAAATTAATATCTATTTGTTTTATATATTTTACCCATCAAAAAGAAAGTTTCAAGGAAAACAAGAATAACACAAAACATTGTCCGGGAATACACTGTATTTTCAATTTAAAAAAATAATTTTATATTAAAATTAATGAATTTTAGCATTTTATCACACGAAGGTTTGTTGATTTCTGCATCATGATCATTTCCATCTACATCATCTTCGTCTTCATCGCAATTCATTGCTGTATTGTTTTTATTTTTCACACTGTCCACTTCAAAACTGCCTCATCCGCATCTTCATAGACGCATGCTTTTAAACGTTTTGAACAAGAATTCGACGAATCATAATTTTGTTTCTTATCACGATTTTTTCATTATGGTTGATAAGCTGTTTAGAGGAATACCAAATTTTAAAGCAATATCCTTTTTTCACGCCTTTTTCCACCTCATGAAGTTTTTCTCTCTGATGATCAAGCACTTTCGCTTTGACATTATACATCTTCAGGGTCATTGATCACCATAAAATGTGTTAAAAGAAAGAATAAGTTTGAAAATGTTTAGAAATATTTTGAGAAATAGGGAGAAAAAAATATTGGATCAGAAGAAAAAGTTCGTTATATAGAGAATGCATTTCGCTATTTGGAGGTTATTTTACGAAGAAATTTGCAAAATGTCCTTGGTTCCAAGAAAAAGTTCGCAAAATAGAGAAATTCGCAAAATAGAGGTTCGTTAAATAGAGGTACGACTGTATATACAATTACAAATATAAAAATTACAAATTGATTTACTCACATTACACTTTTTTACAGTTTCTCCAAACATTCATCTTTATCATTTTGCTTGTACAGATTCCGTAAGCTGACGTTTAGAAATCACAACAAATGTTCATAATTTTATTGTGGCAACTATTGATTTGACATTGTTTGTCCTTCCTGCTTGAGGCAGTAGGTACATCATCCGTACCTGGAGTGAAATCGGAAAGCGTAGAAGTCTTAAAGGAAAATAATTGTTTCACAGTTCAACCAAGTTTCAATTCCAAACATAATCAGAACGCTTGATATTTATACCAGTGATGTCCTTGTAAATTACCTAAGCATCAGTAGCAGCTACCTTGAGTATATTGAAAAAAAAACTTGTACTGGCCATCATCGAGATGTAGATTTAGTTGAATACTTTCATGCCATTTGATCAAATACATCAACGCCGTATTTAGTCGTCCTGTTTTCATTGCACTCAACTTCGAGCATCAAAAGAACACAGGGTGTAAGTTTAGCTGTAAAAATCACCGCAGTCAGGCTTTCTAGTTAAAAACATTTATAGTGTCAATAATAACGAGAGAAAACAAATAATTTTTATTTTTTATAATTAACTAGGAAAAGTCAATGAACAAATAAGAAATCGAAGAATCAAGAAAGAAAATATCAGCTTTTGAAATTCATTTGCGGACAAAATTACCGTTCCCAGCCTTTCTAGAGTTAAATTTAAGGAGATAAATAACAATTTTGTTAAAATTTATTATGACTCAAGATCTTTTAAAAGATTCTATTGAATACATATTACGTTTTGTAAAAAGAGAATCTCAAGAGGGTTATATATAACTATAATTCTGAAAATTAAATTACAATTTAAAGCTACATTTCAGTTTTCAAAAATAGATATCGCTCTACTGTTTTCGGATGAAAATGACTAAGTAGTTAAAATTTTTTTTTGCTGGATAATGTAAAGAATTAGTGTAATTTATATAATTGTTAAAATAAAATTAATAACAAATACTTCTGACATTTAACGTAATAGAATTTCCGATCCTGTTATAAAGAATTTTCCAAAAATTTATTTTTGAGATACATTTCTCAAAAACTATTGTTTTTCATTCAGTTATATTTTAGGAGATCTATGTTGCGTTTCAAAATAACAATTTTCTTGGAATTTCGATTTAAATTCGTTTTGATAACAACAGTAGAATTTCCACAAAAAATATCAAGACGTAGAAAGGAAAAAGATTCCTTTTCTCTGAAAATAAAAAAAGAAATACCAAAGAACCGGTATGGTTGTGCGTATGCACACATCTTGAGCCAATGAGATTCAAGAACGAAAAAAGTTCTGCAACTCTTCTACCTGTTCAAAGGTTAAATGCCCTCCGTATGCCTGTATATTTTTTTCTTCTTTTGCTAAGAAAAGCAAGATTCTCGGTATAAATAAATGTTTCTTGTTTTATGGCAATGCGTTACCAGAGCAAAGATACTTTTTTTACTTTAAATTTTTGTTTAATTTAGCTTGAAGTAAATTTAGGAAAACATCCTGTAAAATTGTTTAGAAATGCTTTTACAATGTGTTTTTGCAACAGTTATATTTTTAATTTTTTTATGTGCTGAGTTTAAACTCGAGAGAAGTTCAGTTGAGAGAATAAAAGGCGTAACAACCGTTATTATTTCCAGATTGATGCTGGCTTGAGGGGGAAAGAAATTCTTGTTTGTTTGATCGTGGTGTTTTGATTGCAAAAAAGCTACAATTGGCCGAAATCAAAAACTCACAAACAGAAAAAGAAATGTAAAAGGGCTCCTAAATTATTTAATTTTCTTGACGTGACGCATTTTGCTTAATATTGGTTGATAACTTTCTTATTTCACAGCATCCTTTAATATTTTAGAATATTTCTTATTGTAAGTTTACCATCATAACCGTTTATATATTGCAAGTTAACAAGTTTATAATTTTCAATACTTACGATAAATTATATGCTCAGAAACAGAATTTTAACAGATTAAAAAATTCTTTACCTACGAAAGAAAAGGCTAAAAATGTTAAATAATGAGAGCATGTAAATTAGATCGATTGTGGATGCAAGTATAAAGTATGAATTTGAATGGATTCACAGATTTTTCTGCTGAAATAACAGCAAACGGAATACTAATTTCCAATTGTTCGTATCGTGAAAGGTTTCAACATTTGCTCGACAACAAAGGTTTCTTACATCTGCTCGACAACGAACTTTTTTCACCTTTTTACTAAAGTTTGTTCGAAATTGCTTCTTTCGCAATCAACTCTTGTGGTGTGATCTTTAATAGTTAGTTTTACAAAATTTTTGTTCCATTTAGAAAAAAATTCCGTTTACTTATTGGCGTTCCGGAATAGAACGCCAATAAGTATCGAACGGACGATTCACTTGATATAATAATCAATTCAGAAAAACCTGTTTTCTGAATAGAAACTATCCATCACAAGAATAATAATACAATATAAAAACGCTGATTAATCTCATTAAATATAGATAACATTAAACTTAATTAACTCATTAAATATAGCTTTTAAGGAATGTTGGTAAAACGCAGAAAAAAAATAATTAACTCATTAATGATAATATTCAAAATTTTCAGCCATGTTCATAATGATGTAATATTTCCACATTGTTGCTTACCTTAAAAATAACATGTACAAAATATATTAAATTGTATTCTTATCTAGAACTAGAACATTTAAGATTTGGAATAAAATCAAATCGTGTTCTCAATTACCCCGCAATGAAAATTGTCAAGGGTAATTGCAAACAATAGCTTGTTCCTCAGGAGAAAATCCCCCCAAAAAAACGTATTAACGCTTTCTCGTAATCATTATAATCTATAGATTCAAGAAATATTACACTTAACAACTTTTCTTGCATAACACAGGCGTAGATAACGAACAAATGAAACTTTGGTTTCACTTTTCTAAAGGTATTTGCAAATAAAGTAAGCGAAAGTTAAAAACAACACTGTTAGAAAAGGAAAAGTGTTTTCCTTTTTCTTCTAGAATGTTTTAAGCAAAGCAAATGACTTACATTCTCTAAATCCGCACCAATGCACAGTATAGTCACCGTTCTCAACTACTCCGCCCGATTCTAAATTTAAATCTAATAGGTTGTAAAGCATTTTTTTTCTAGAATTTACAACTGTCTCATAAATTGATAGCATTGCTGTTTACCTGAATATGAGAGTGTATAATATAAAAATTTGCAAATCTCTACTATTGATAAAGAAGAATGTCTGTGTTTGTCGGTGCTCTACAGGACTGAGAGCTGGACCTAGAGATAGGAAATTTGGCCTAAACATACTTTGGAGGGTGCGAATGTGTGCCTTCGATTCATTCCTTTAAATTTTAATTAAAAAGTAAGCCAGATTTTACTGTTTTTTCGTAACAAATTCCGAAAATATTATAGCTCAAAAACATTTTTAAGCCATCTGAAAGTGCGAAAAATTAACTTTGCAATGATATCAATTAAGTTGCTGTAAATTTTTTTCTCTAATTTAAATAAATTAAAAAAAAATATTTTTTGGCATAACTTACAACGAAACTTTTCATTTCTCTAACGCAATTCAGGCTGATTTCATTGTTTAAACAAATATTTATTTGCGTCTTACTCTTCCATTGCTGAAAGCTAAAGTAATACCTTAATCCTTAATACTGTGTTTTCATCAGCATATTTTCATACAGCTAACATGTTGTTGGAAGTGAAATGTACCGTGCCATTTTAAAGTTAAAATCAATTGCATATTTTGCTATACGAATAAGAGTTGCTACCGACAACGTGGAATTGGATGTTCCATGACCAGTTACTTCACTCCATTAGGGACATTGATGCAGACAACGAAGAGAACAGGTTCAAGGCTACTGGAAGAACATGGGATGAACGTCTATCACAATTCGAAATTTAAAATTACTTTGTTAAGGGAAGTATGAATATAAAATTTTACATAAGAGATTCAGTCGAAATCATATTTCTAGAGAATAAGATGGTCGCCGATGGCGGCTAATATAAAATACATGAAATCGCAATACATTTAATTTAGATATAATTTTTATAAATATCTAAATGTAGAATGCAAACAAGATCACCAATAATTTGAAGTAAATAAATAAAGTGCATGAAGTATTTCATGCATTTTGAAGTAAATAACTTGCATTTTGAAATGAAACTCATCCACTTAGTTTATTTATCTTTTACATCATTAAATACAGTGAAGCATTATATTTGGCAATATTATCAGTTAGTGAATATTCATGTGGTTGTTAAAAATGATATTTTTTGATAGTTTAATTCATATGTTTCCAAATTTATTTAAGAAAACATAATTATGAAGCTTCTGATTACGAAAATCTTCAAAATATACCATCGAAATTACTAATATTCCTTCATCAAAGTTAGGGTAGATGGGCAGGGGAGGAACGTCTTCATTAAAACCCGTGGTATTCAATCCAACAAATTGTTTCAAGGCGATTACCGTGAGAAAGAGTTTTTGAAAAAAAATCACCCTTTTACATCCATCAAGTCATTCATACGAATTTTTTTTTAATTTTTAGTGGTTAAGTAATTATTCTGGCGCCTTCAATAAATATTCAGATTGAAATATTATCCGCTTCTGAATATCTGGCTTAATTATTTCCGACGAAAAGAAATTTATTCAGTAAGAACACTTAGGAAAAGAAATATTTATTTCTGAGAAGCATGAAAAAAATAAGATAATGGTGCAATTTATGTCTCCGCTCAGGGCAGTTAGTGATTTAATAATTTGGAGTTAGATTATTTCGTGGGTTTTTTTTCTTAACTTTATTACATGAAATATGTTTGAGGAAGGAACCAATCTGCATTATATGTGACATGTCTGCTAAGGATAAGAGAAGTAAAGAATGTTTTGTATTTTAAGGAAATATAATTACTGTAATGTTGCTATTCTGAGGTATGCGAAAATGATAAAGAATGCTTTTGAGTACATAAACAATAGTATTTCGCATTCATTTGCATTGATATTTATGAATTTTCTCTGATCTTCTCCTGAACAAAGTACTTTTCTTTCACTTAATACTGCTGATAATGACTAGCACTTTGCGAATAATTTTTTCTATCATTAGCAAACACACTTCTATTTCGAACTATATATTTACGAAAAAATCGTAAAACTACAATGGTGTTTTTCCGTTTTCTTCAATTTTTTTCTGTTTTCTTTCAGGATTCTGCAACATGATTCTTGTAAATCCCTGCCCTCAACGTCTAGCAACAATTATTTCTTAATCGAATACTTTCTTGAACTAAATATAATTTTGGATTTCAGGCGAAAGAATTGTAAAAAATTTTAAATGATAACACAAATTTCTTTCTTTTGTCAATAATACTACAAAGAGTTATTCGAGGGAATGAAATTTTAAAGGTAGTTACAAAACTGTTTTGTAAGTTATATGCATCTTAATATTATTTCGAAAGTCGCTTTTTCATTTCCTAAAATTATAAATATTACATTACTGAAAGGGATAATAAAATCCCAATATAAATAAAAGTTATTGCGCCTATGTATGTGGCTATGTAAGTGGGTATGTAGCTATGTAAGTGGGTATGTGGCTATGCAAGTGGGTATGTGGCAATGTCCCACATCTCCTCCTAAAGCAATGGTCTGTTTTCAACCAAATTTTTCACACTTATTATTAAGACAATGGGGAAGTTATGAACTTTCAAAGTCCAAAAGTTAATTAAACAGTCAGTTAATTAGAAATTAACCGAAACAGTTTTTCAGCAGTAAATCGGAGCTAATTGTATCACAAAAAATATTTTTATAACATCTTAAAGTTCAACATTTTACCTTTCCAATGATTTCAATTTCAATTTTGTGCAATTTTTTCATGAATTTTTATTAATTTTTCAAAAGTAAATTTATTAAATAATTGAACTGATGCAGCCGATTTTGAATGAAATTTATAGATTCTCCGTTGATAGGCAACGTTTAGACTTCAACTATTCTGTCTTTAATTTTTCGCTATTTCTATTTATTTTGCAAATATTTCTTTATCTATTTATTATTTTTGTACAATTTTTCTTTAATTTTAATAATTTCTTCAATATTTATTATTCAATGGCTGATGCAGTATATTTTTCCCATTCATTATTAAAAGTCCCAGTAGTCTGCGTAAGTGTGGATTTGGCTTAAACATTATATCTCAAACTAAAAAAAATCATAAATTTATATGTCAAAAATATTTAATTTTCAAGACTTATTTTGGTTTTATCAAGATTTTCAAGGAAGTACCTCGCAAGGTGTACCTCTGAAGTGTTAAAAAAGTTCGCATCATAATTTTCTCCTCACGGTTCTTCGTAATAATGTCGCGCGACGTATTTACCCAACATGTATTTCGTCGAAACCAGAGAGAAACAGCACGTGGCCTCATAATCCCTTTGTTTTCAACGCGTCGACAGAACATTCTTTTAATTAGTGTTTTACAAAATGTGGCTTGAAAGTTGAAACCTGAAGTAGAAGATTTCATCTCTTTTTTCCTCTTCTTCTCTGATTCATTTTGGATGCATTTGCTGTGAAGTTATAGCATATTAAAAAAGTTAGATCGTATAGTGGTACCTAAGCTTAAACAAATTCTTTTCCTTTTGACAAACTATAGGGATTTATTAATTATAATAGCATTTTAGACTTACAGACATTCAGATCATTCACTTCACAATAATACCAAGGTCATATATATATATTCCCAGGCCAGTTCCTTACTCAATTTGCTCTAGGCTAAATAAATGCACACAGACTAAATGAGCTATAATAATTTATATTTATTAGCATGCCTTGATTAACACTATCAATGGAAATTATAGTCGATCGACTTCTTTGCTCACACATCTAATGATTAAACACGTTTGATTCACTTAGACATCACAAACACAGTTACAAAAAAAGGGTATGTTCATAATATGATACGGCTACATGTGATAAACCTAAAAACTGATTCACTAGAAATAGTCTTCTTGCCTTACAGCGAGCAGAGTTCCACTTATTATTTCTTTACGCGTCTCAATAATCTTGTAAATGAACATGCTTCAGCAAGAGGTCGGCTTACTTTTTCATCCTTTCAAAATTGACAAAAAAAAATTCAAATCTACACTTCGCTGTCTTTAAAACCTTCAGCTTCTAATGTTCATAGGTAACAAGGAGAAATAATAAAAATTCAAAAGGAGTACTTATCACTGAGGCTCTGCAGCAGCCTCTGAGAAAGCACCTTCTGGCAGGGGAAATCATCTCATCGATACCTTGAATGCATGGACCCACTATGGCAGCGTCATCTCCCGAAGGAAAAAAATCATCTTCGCAGGGGACCTTCAACTCCCGACCTCTCCAAGGGTCCGTTCACCTCCTTCGATGATGTGCAGCACCCCCAAAAACTCACCCCGTCTGTCCTCCTCCTCCAACCAAAAGGCCCGCATTCCTACGTCACAGGCAGCTACGTCACTTCCCTCTCGATCGGATATTTCATCACCTCACAGTAAAATTTCGTCATCCACTGGTATTTTCACTTCAGCGTGACTCAGCAGTTTTCACCGGGAGCCATGCTTCGCGGAGAAACGAAGATCCACCGGAGCAGGGGAAAAAGAAAAGGAACACATTTCATCTCCCCTGCTTTTCATCTCTTGGCATAAACAAATTATCATTTCACACACCCAGGAAATTAAGACAATTAAGTCACTATTTAAATAAAGCATGAAATAACAAAAATAGAATTATTTTTAAAAAATCTTATAAGCGATAAGATATTCAAATGTTAGATAAAAGAACAGACTTTGAGTGTTTTGATTAAACGCATTTAGAAGAAGGAAAAATAATTGAAGTTAATTAAAAATTTAGTTGTTAATTTAATTTAAATGTTGTGGGACAACACAACACTTTTAAATACCACAGAAATTTTTTTATTAAAAATTGTTTCATTTAAAATCGTTTAAAATCTCATTCGGTTTTCATTCTTTAATGTTTTACCTGGTTTATAGGAATCAATCTTTTAAATCCTGAAAGCATTTTTTCGAAAATATCGGTTTATTTGGTACTGTAATTTCAATTTGAAATCATTTCGTTGAATGGCTTTAATTCAAAGTATCTAATGTCACCAAATAACTGTTTTAAACAGAATCCAAAGATTTTAAGGCGTCAGCCTGACTGAATTATAATTCTATTGTAGCGAGCGAACCAGCTGGTTGTTTTCACTCATTTTCAATTCTATAATTTATAATTTCATTGTCCCTTAAAAAAACGTATTTACAGTTAATGTCATCATTGTCGAGAAGAAAAAAAGGCGGTCAAAATCAATAATATATATATATATATATATATATATATATATATATATCAAAACAAACTAGAAACATAAGACAAAAACTCAAAAAACATCAAGACACAATGGGAAAAATATAGACGAAAACCAAAATAAATTGAAAAATATCATAGCGAGCCGCTCGTCAGGGAGAGAAGCTCGCTCATGATATTAATTTCTGCTTTTTTCTGCTAACGACAAACGAAATCCGTTAAAATATACCGCCATCCCTTCAAAAAGCGCAAGACAATTAAAATGGATAATGGGAAAATTCTGGAATAAAAGATAAATACATTGAAGATGATTTAAAAAGAATCGAAAGCAAAAAATCCGAATGCAAAAGACCTAGAATAAAATAAAATAAAATAGTAGTATACACTAAAAAATAAAATAAAAGCGAAAAAGGCTTACCATGGCCAGGAAATAGCTAACATGTCCGTGAGAACCACGAGGAGAATGGACGCCAAACCAGTTATTGCTGTTGCCAAACAGAGGAAGAAAAAGAGAAGGAGAAAAAGGCTTTGCCAGTAGCTCCGGAATCACTGCTTAAGATATCGTCTCACAAAGTTTTCGGGAATACCATTATTTAAAAGTTGATCACACAAAAGCTTTAATTGTCTCGATTTTGAATTTTCGTTCGAACAAATAGATTTAATACGAGAAAATTAAGAGAGAATAGTGTTTCTATAAATCTTAATAGAAATATTAGAAGACCAATAGGTAAGTCGGTTGACACAAAAATTAAAATCCATTTTTTTGTCAAAAATATCGATACAAAAGTTATTATCAACAAGTTTAATGTACAGGTCTAAAAAATCCGTTACAAACTGATTACTGTTTGTTTGTTTAACCCTCTGACTACCACAACGGCTTTACCGGCCCGTCATGCAAACTGCCAGACAAACGGCCCAGCGGCCGAATTGTCGCATGCTTGTTTCCTTCCCCTTTTCAAAAGGGTCGTTAAACGGTGCGGAGCAATCTTTTCTTGTTAACAACGGTTGTTTCCCCTCACACTGTCACTTTTGATTGTCTCCAGTGAGTGTTCGAGGGCAGATGCTTAATTTACGTTACTCTTTCTGCTTGCTAACTGCTCAAATGCCTGAATATTGGAAAGTTTTATATCAGGAATAAATTAACCAACTATCGTTTGCTGATATTGATGAATTCTATTTAGTTTTAAGGAATTTCAGAGTGGAAATTTTTTTAATGTATACTATTATAAAACCAATATCGGAAAGTATGTAAACAAAATGTGCTGATTTTTTTAAAAATAAAAATTTCGTTTGTAGTATTTCTTTTTCCAAACGGTATTATAATGTATTAATTATGAATACAATGACTTAAATATTCGTACTTTAAAATGTCTTACTGATAAAATATAAAATCCATTCATTTTTTTAGTAAATTGTGTTAGTAACAATATATTTTCCAAAGCTACATCTTTTTCCTACCAATACTTTAAACCGTCTTAATTATAAATGGAATGAATTAAATATTCATACTTCAAAAAAACACTTACAGATCATTTGAATATTGGCAGATATTATGTATTCAGAGTGCTGTTTAAGACAGAAAATGTAATTTTTAAATCAATAATGAAATTAAAAGTTCCCATCGATTAGAAAACCCAGAGTTCAATTGTTACATTCATAAAAATTCCACATTTTTCCTTTCTTCATAGCATTTACATTTTGTGATTAATAACAATTGTGTGATTTCAAAAGGTATTTGGACGGAAAAGGACAGGTTTTGACTTCGTTACTTTTAGCATTATACCAACAATATTTATAAGTAGTTTCACCTAAAAATAGTATATTATGCCCAAGTAAATATTCTCTGTCCAATGTCGCCTCTTTTTTTCTGCTTTGTAATTTTAAATTCTGAAATTTTCAGATTTAAATTTTGATTCATTTGCTCTGGAAATATTTTTGCTTTTTATACGTTTATCTTAATGATAGTTTCCAACTTCTGAACTTTTTCTCTTTTACATACTAATAAATCTGAGCAATTTCTCTGGAAATAAATTTCTTTATAATTAAATAAATCAAAATTAGTTTAGGTTTTAATAAATTTAATATATTATATGCTTACAGTGAATTATCTAGATGAGTACATTCTTGAAATAAAAGAAATTACAACTCTTAAATGATCAAATTTTTCTGACGCAGAAATAATTTTAAAATGGTACCTTCATGCTCATTAAAATCTAATATCATGTTTTCGCATCAAATTTGTCTTTTACTGTTATAATCATATACAGCGGTAAACAATAAAGCTTTTAGAAAATATTTTACTGAAAATATATAGTTTTATCACAATTTGTAAACGACCCCTATACAGTCAGTAAGGGTTTGGATACGATAAAATAACCCCCACGACGCAAATGACCTCTTGCTTACCAGAAGGGGGAGGGAAATGTTTACCTACTTTCATTTCTGTCCTCGGCCGTTCTGGGTTTTAAAAGAAGTAGATTTCAAAGCACTGTGGCATTCAGAGGGTTAACAAGCAAGGCTGAAGGATAAATATTTTGCCACGTAATATTTAATGTTCCATGATTAAAAACAATAAGATCATCTACGAATCTGAAAGCCTGAGGATGAAGAAGTAAATAATTCTTTTCTAAGTAATGAAGAAAAAGTTTAGCTGTAATAGAAGAAAAAGAAGATCCTTGAGGAATGCCATGTGATTGGAGAAAAATACTTTCCCCATTATATATATATATATGTATTGATTTTGTTATCAAAAATTTATTTTATGTCATTGTGGACTTTTAAAAACATTTTATTGAAACTCATGATACCACGGGCAATGCCGTGCGTGTACTGCTAGTTTTATATGTGGTAATGCTTGTCAATCGACGATTTATATCTCTTATTGAACCATAAGACTTGATTTTTTACAAAGTAGTCTCCACTTCGCTCTCAAGAATTATGTTGGGACAAAGAAATAATTGACAAAATTGAAAAAAAATTTAAATATTCTGCAGTGAAATATCCAGCCTTGTGTAAAAATTTTTAATTGATGCATGTGTTACTGTTAAAATCTTTTTTACCTAACTGAAGATTTTCTTCATTCTCTATCCGTATTTGATTGTAAACGTTATTTACCATGCTGTATTTTTAAAGTTTTTAATAAATTCTTAAACAAGTTCTAGAAGTGACGTTTTTTAACTGACCATAACTACACATCAATCAGAAATTTTCAGATTTATATTAAAATATAGTAAATAAAAATTAGATATTCTGATTTAAATTTTAGTCGATACCAAATTCATTGAAATTAAATGTCTTTCTCATAAATCTGTTGCTTGTAAATTTCTCCTGTAGAGGCCACCACCAAAATTCCGTATGAAAACAAAAAAGGTTATAGCGCTACACATTTTGCAGGATGAAGAGTTGAAGATTCAAGAGTTGATTTCACTAAGCATACATTGAGGAATGAACATTTCTCAAAATACTTACCGGAGGTCACTCACCTTCCCATTGCAGTGGTGTGGCTCTTTGAGCTCAATCATGATTTTAAATTTGTATGTTCGTCCTGGTATATAATTAGCATACTGTTAATGGAAATACAAATTTAATCAGTCAAATTCCTTATGCAGTCGAAAATTTCCATCGAACAGAATGTACATTGTTTTTGTTATATTGCATTACGTATGTTTTAATATTGTTCAAACAAAAAAAAATTACCAAGGCTCTTGTTTCTCGATTGAACAGGAAGTAAGAAAGCCAGTTTATTATGTCTCCAGAATTACGACAGAAAATTGTATAGAAATTGATACGTTTTTTCGAGTCACAATTTTAAAACTCATTAGACAGACGCAATTATTCTAGATGCAACCTCAAAAAATTGAAAAATGTAATAAAATCAATACGTTAATTTTATATAATACTATTAAATATAAGCATAAGCTACTCAATGAATATTAAAAACCACTAGTTTTATTCATGGGTATAGGACATACATGAAATGGGTAATTTAACAGTATACTTTAAGAAGTTTTAAATTTAGTACACTGATAATACTAATTAAGATGCTAAAACACAAAAAAATTAAAGCATGAGAATTTGTAGCAATGCGTAATTACAATAAATGTAAATGATTGGAAAAGAGTTACTTCGTTTAAATTTTTTCTCCAGCCTTTGAACACATTTTTAAATGAATTTTGGTTTCCAACTAAATCCTCATCTAAAACTTCCGGCATATAAGAAATAGTTCCTTTCTCAAATATATTAACCACAATATTTCACCAAAGAATGAATAACTTAATAAAAAGAAATCTTTTCGTAATATATAAAGCAAAACTATTTTGAAGGCAACGCATGGAAGTAATATAGCATACGATGATCGATAAAAGATTTTGACAGATTACTGTGCTCAAACGATTTCTGGATGACCGACATATTCCAATGCAATTATCGTATATATCCCTTGATATGTACATGGTTTCAAATTTATTGCTTCGCATTATTAACCCAAATTACTATTATGTGGTAGAGCTAACTCATGTTAAAGCTTATTACATTATGCTTGGAGAAAATGGGAATATGATGGTTCCAATTTATACCTTGTCCATCTGTCAGCGTAACAGCAGTAACCTTAACCGCATGCGGGATCTCTCTAGATTTTAACTGCCTTATTTAATGCATGTCATAACCATGGATCCAGAATCATCCTTTCCTATGTCTTCTCCTCGAAATAGGACTATTATTGGCTAGTGAATAGGCTTGGAAATTGTAGCTTAGACAACTAATGACTTTACTTAGTAGTGCAAGAATGTAGTTTATTGTGTGCTTTAGTATAAGTTTTAAGAGAATGTTTTGCATTCAAATGAATTCATTTCAAGCTTCATGTTTACATTATTAAAGAACTGTATTTTTGGCGAAATGTTGAAAATTAGTAATGTTTTTATGCGAATGCATGAAATCTCGCTTGAGTATGTATGAAGAGAATATATTAACCTTATTTAACACAAATTGGGTATATATTTGTTAATGCTAAAAAGCTTTTTATGCATTTTAGAAAAATTATATATGTTTTATTATTTTTATAAAACTTATATGGTACACATGATATTATGATGTTCTTAAAGAAAAAATTCAGAAGAAATTCGATACTTTCCTTATTCACTGTTAGAAAATGAGTTTTAAAATGGTTTTCCTTTATTCAAAATCTTCTTTCCTACCATTGTAACAAAGGGTCATTTAAATATTTAAACTGTATGGATAAATCATTTTTTTATTTCAAGTTCGAAATAGATTATTCTGTAAATTTTGCCATTCCATACTCAAAAGTGCCTGCTGAATTTTCTTTACATACTCACTCAGTTTTTAAAATAAGTCTAAAGAGCATCTTTGAATAATTTTTAGGACAACTCTGCTGACTATTGGGACAATGGAAGAGCATTGATCAGAAATAAGATGTTTTACGATCTTCGTAGTAATCATATTTATAGTTCTGCTTGGAACCACTTACACTACAATGAAATCAAGATTAACCCTTTTGTAGATGCGACAATGTGCATTAACCGCAAAGGGTTAGTTAAAGGAAAGAAGTAAAATTTGGCTAGGGAATTTACAGCATAATTTCAATGCATTCAACGGTGCATATTTAAATATTAGCAACAACGAATATTGTTTCGGAGAAAAGCAAGCTTTAAAGCTTGCTATGATATTTATAGGGAATATATGGTACTTCGCAATTAAATAGTTGTCGAAATTATAATTTCAAACGTAATTTATTTTTTAACTTGTCATTTATTCCTATTTGTTACAGATGTGAAATTGAATTTATGATCAAACTGTATATCTGAAATTCTGATATTATCATGATATGTTTCTTTTTATTATTTTTTTCTTTTCTAATTATAGACATTTTGCGTTGATAAGACGTACATCTTTGTAGGTTCATGGTGTACCAACTCAGTTGAAATAAACCCTTACTCTCAAAGTACTGATTTTAATTTTAGTGTATAATTATCTCATGTTAAGTTTAAGCAGATTATATGAACTAAACAACTCATTAAACAGTTTAAATTTAATTAATTGGGCTTTACTCAAGGTATTAAAGCATTCGACGCTGATATATAATCCTTCCATTGTACCATTCGCTTAAAAACTCTCTCATCATTAAAATAGTATATGGTAAAATAAAAATTACTTGAAACAAATTCTTCGAAATCGCTTAGTGCAATAAAAAATTATGAAGGTATAACATAAATGAATAAAAGAACAGAATAAAAAAATAGATCGAATTTGTTTTTTTATTTAATGCCTCAAACAAACATTAATTAAAGACACTTAAAGCAAATTGAATAAAAAATTGAAATGGCAATTTTGAAAAACGCGAAAAATTCACAAACAAAAAGACAATTAATGAAGTATTACAAAAGAACAAACAAAAAGAACTCAAATGGTGATAAAGAAACATAATTGAAGAAAAAGTATGAAAGATTTGAAAGTATTTACATAAAGAACATTCCATTTTAATGTTTTTTAACATATTTCTTTCTGTAACATTTCTATGAGAAATGATTATTACTGTCTTTCTTCTACAGTTTTCCAGAGCTAAAAATATTAATTAATTTTACACGAACAAAATTATGTATAAAATCTATCTAATATAATTAAGTAACAGCTTGCTTTTTGTAAATGGAGTTTTCGGGAATAATATTTTTTATTTTGTTTATCTGGATTCTGGTTTACATTTATCGGTTATAATTTTGGTTCATTTAGAAAAAGGTTAACGACATTCTAATATTTTGTAAACGCTTTTCTAAGTAAGTAAAACTCATTTTTTGAAAATTTCGTTGTCAGAAAAATTTTCAACAGCAGAATTGAAGCAATAGATTATAAATATAAGGATTTTATAAAGGCGCTGGTATTGCGAAATTTATCCAAACAATTTTCACATGTTTCCTTCCATCCAAATGAAAAAAACAATTTTATAGAAAACGCTGCTGGAAATATATTCTCTTAAAACTCTATAAAGAAACAAATGAAAATAATGAGGTTTGCAAATCAATCATTGCTGCAATCAGCTGACGAAAAATTTATTTTATAACAACCATATAAAATGCTTCTCAGTTATTTACATAATATACAAATATTTGCAATATTATAATATTAATAATATTATAATTAAATATTTATATTATTAAATTGTATTATTTACACCAAATAAGAAATAAAATTCATTTTTTTTAAAATTTCGTTTCTTCATTTTTTTCTTCTTTAATTCTCTAATATCTTTTTTGAAAGATATCGGAAACATGAATTGAACATTTAAAAGAAATCTCGTTTATAATATAGTGCATATGCTCATATTATTCCTTATTACTCTGGAGAGATCGAATTTCGACCATCGCCTAGATTGGTCCGATATTATAATTTAATTCTTTTAAATATTTAGGTTGTAGAATAGGCAACTTATTTTCAAACTATATATATCTGGTTTATGGAATCAATTTTTAGAGGAATTACTACGTGATTCCAGTTATAAAACACGTGTTTAAATTTATTGTCATCAGATAAATATTTTAACAAAATATTAATTGTCCATACTTTTATTTAAAATCAGATGCACAATATGTTATTATATATTCCAGAGCTACAATTCATTGTAATAATTTCATTAAAAGAGTTTAAAGTCAAAGTTAAGTTAATTTTTTTGTTGTCCAAATGTTGCTCTGACTGGACAGCATGCATGCTTGAATTTGACTGTGTTATGAATTAGACAATTATCTTGAATTATAGAAATATCCAAGAAAAAAGTTATAGTCACCAGCAGTCCTCATGAATTGGAAGTTAAAGAAGCAAAAGCAAAAAAAGCGATTAAATCATATTAAAGTCATTAAAAATTGTTTAAAAAAGAAAAATAAATAAATAAACGGTCATCATAGGTAGTCCAATTTGGGTTTCATTTGATTTGATGGAATTTACTGGCGCAAAACCCATTGTTGATTATGTTCTTCCAAACATATAGTGCGAGATCAAGTATTAGTTAAAGAGATTGTTAAAAAATCTGTCGCACGTCATGACTTGTAAAATTGTGAAGATTGTAAAAAAACAAGGTTTCTGGTGCAAACAACTTTAAAACATAGTAGTAAAAATTCACATAAAATAGTACAAAAATGGTTTTTAAGAAAGTAAAAAGTTGTATGTGAGAAACTTCATGAAGAATATCTCCAAGACTGATACAGGAAGAATGAAGGCAGCGGTTGCGTCGATGATTAAATTGTGGGCATTCGATGAGAATGTGTAGAACAGTCCGATTTGGGAAACCGATGGTAAAATATGTTAAATTAGTTTCTTTAGTTGGAGCGTTGCAGCAGTTTTTCATTCTATATTTTCTGGTAAAATATATATTTCTTATAATCCTATTTACATTGCTTTGATGATAAATAAAATACATGAAAAATTTATAACTTTTTTATAAAAATTTCTTTTCTGTCACTGGGCTTTTAAAAATGAATGGATGGTCAGAATTGAGCCGTTATCCCTATACATATTTTGTAAATTACGTCCTGGCAACAGTTTTATAGTGACAATAAAGAAAAATGTAAGAAAACACGAGAAAATTTACCGCTATTTATGTGCAAACTTTTTCCCTTAACTACACTAATTTCAATATTCATCTGATGTTACACAGAATCACGTCTAACAATAGATGATGCGTAAATTTGGCTTCACCGAAATCACGCCCTAACATATTTCCCATTCCTCATCGCAATGTTAAAAAATACCCGTGTTTTGTCGTATCCCGCTGTCTACTGATAGGGTCCCGTGTCCATTCAACCGGTTCGGTTGCCTTAATGCCATTGGGCAAGGGGCGTGAGGCGGCGTTCGGACTAGTAATAGCATGCCAAGCACAAGTTTACTCGTTTCCCACAAGCAATATGTTATGATATACAATATTTCTACATTTTGTCGTTTAACAAACAACATCGCCTATTACAAATTTTCAAAATTTGAGAGAGGTAGAAAAAACTGAATTTTGCGGAGCCAATAAAGAACATTTCTAAATTTTAACGTATGACGACATTCCTCCTATTGGGGTCTCAGGAAGGAACTTGATTCACTCGCCAAAAGGCCACGAAAACGATGCATGGGAGATCCTCTAAATCTCGGTAACTACATATGCTAAAAACATAACTAATATCGTATTTTAGAGAAAAAGGAAAACAACTGAAATTACAAAAAAAATAAAATTTGAAAATCGTAAAAGAGTCACGCGAGTAAAGTAGTCCCATGAATTTAACATCAGCGGCTGTTTGCAAAAGACAGCCTCCCGTTATTTTTTTAATATAGGCATTTCCCTACCAGATGTAAAATAAATCAGAAATGTTCATTATTGGCTGCGAAAAATTCAGTTTTTTCTTCCTATTTCGAAATTTGAAAAATTTTTATAGGTGGTGTTTATTAAGTGACGATTTGCAATATACAATGGTGAACGAAAGTTAAGAATAATTCATAAGACGCGAAACATTTGAGAATGATATGAATAAACTGGTTCGCAATCAGTTGTGGAAAGTCATAGGACATAGAGTAGTCGGAGTTCATATTTTACAGTGAAGATTTGGTCACCATTGAATGTTAGAGGCAGTCTAAAAAGTGATGAAAAAAAGATTTGGGCTCACCCCACTTCACAGAAAGCTGATAATGTTTTTTAGCTTTCATCAATAGTTTCGTTTGTTGTGCACAATACTTACATGAATTTTCGGGAAGATATAAAGGTCTTCTTAAACATCTCACATTTTTCAGCACGTGCTTTACGTGTAAAATTCAGAGTTTTCAATTAAATTATATGATTATTCGAAGCCAGATATATACGGAAGTTAATATTTAAAAAATCCAGCTTCTTACTAATAAGATTCAGAAAAATATAGGAATTGGAAGAGTTGAATTGCTTTTGTTCTCTAAGAGAAACAAAACGGTGAGAGTTTTTAGACAATCGACTTGAATCTTTGAATAGTAATACTGAATTGGATAAAATATGAAAATCCTGAATACTCATGTATAATTATAAATTAAATGCGTAATTTAAATTGCAGTTCGACGATTACTGTTTGAACATCCATGATTAAAAAACATTAATTATTGGAAAAATCCTCATTATTTAGTGTCTCTTTGAGAACAAAAGCAATTCAGCTCTTGCAATTCCTATATTTTTCTTATTCTAATGGTAATGTATTGGAAGTTTTATATAAGCTACCCTATATATCTGTCTTCCATATTATAAAATAAATGTTATACCATTTTTCGCACATGAGCAATTAAAAATTATTTACTTTAAATACTCATATAGCCTCAACTATTCCTCTCTGCAAATATCCCTGCTAACATAGTGGCACCTATTCTCTAAGTTTTATATAATTTCACTGAAAATTCTGCTTGTTATAATCAAAAAACATGCGGAAACATTTTAATTTATATTTTCCCCCAAATATATACTGTTTTTACGAAAATCTAGTATTGCGCACATCAAACTCAACCAATGATGGAAGTTTCGATCTATTATCTGCTTTATGTGAGACGGGCTAAAACCCAATTCTTTTTATTTCTTCATCTCCTTCTGATCGGCCAGATAATGTCCACATGACCAAATCTTCACTGTAAAATGTGATATCTGACTACTTCACGTACAACTATTCTCCATAACTCAAAGTAAAACATTGTATTCTTATTAACTATAAATTCTTCACATCTTATGAATTATGCTTAACTTTGGATTATGAGTGTATCTAATGTGTATTACAATAATTATCCTAGATATAATTAGTGTAGATAACAGTAGTTTCTTAAATACATCCTTCAAAATATAAATATTCGATTTAAAGTGGTTTAATTACATATTACTTTTCTGAAAATAACGCTTGTTAGTAAGAGTAAAAAAAATGCTAAACACTGTACAAAAATTTACATATGAAATTCCATCCTTTTCATGCGATTACTTCATTAAAGTTTTGCTTAATAAGATACCAAAAAAATTAACCTATCTTCATCATGTTTTATATTTAGTACTAGCTGTTACCCGCGACTTCGTGCGCGAAGAATTTGAATTGTTACTTTTTTTAAATTCAAAAATGTAAATGTTTCGTTATACGTAGAAAGGGGAAATTAAAACTTCTGATGGTTGATAATACATAATTGGACGACTAACAGGAGTGTACTGTACATGTGTCTGCTGTTATAGTTAGGTAAATTGTTTATATATGACAACACACTTTTGTATACGACGTTTTTTGTTTCGCGTTTTTTGCACCGATGTAGAGGTTTAGTGGCCTGGACACACGCGAACATGCCACACATAGTTACCAACGGAAAAAATATGATTTTTCCAATTGTACGCCTGCTCCTTTGAGTGTCTGACCCTGAGCCTGGCAAATGCTAATTTTAAATTGAATTGTTACCTCTTGAACTGGGTTGGAAAATCCTTCAGTATTATCGGAATGCGTAGAATTTAGCACTCTCACCTCTCGCTATGCCAGCTATATCAGTAGCTAGTACGACTTTTGGTCCTAAGTGTGTAATTTGAAACCGTGTGCCATTGCGCAGTCTCGGTACATCGAGGTTACGTATGAATAGTTCTGGCACACCGAATTTTAATCTCAGCTTGTCGGAAGGTATCCCTGACAATTCTATGGGGTTGAAGAACTCTACAGAATAGGATTTTACTTGTAATTGCCCATTACCGTATCTACAGATAGATATTCTGTAATACATCTCTCCATTTGTGAAGCATTTTTTTTATTTATCTGACCTAAACATTCATTAGTCAGTGCCAAAATTACCCAATCAACAAACAATCTCTATTCCTCTTATTAGCTTATAGGGAAGGATAAACCTTGCTTGTCAGTTTCTCTGTACTGCGAACAATTTAAAAAAAGGCCCAATTTAATACACTGTTTGAATCTCTAGCAATCGTCAAATCTATTTGACAACTGTATCAAGCGCCAAGTTCGAATCAGTTCTTTCTTTAGTAAGCAAAACGTTGAATTCAGTGTTCATTGGGTTTATGCAATCCTTTCTTTTTAAATCGATTGAAAAAAGCTCTTACAGCATTAAAATTCGAAATGGAACTATTGCATTTAGCTAAATCGTTTGGTTTAGAATTTAACCGCCAGTGATTATCCAAATCGTTTGGTTACAAATTTAACAGCCAAACAAATCTTGGATGTCGATAAAAATAGGGATAAGGAATTATTTTGGCAAGCTATCCACTAAATTAGGCTCTTATTTTAAGTAAACATTGAACGATATTTTCCTTTAGTTATAATTAACTTTAGTTTTTGAATTTTAATCCAAAAACTCTTGAAACTATATCATATCTATCATTGGTTTTCTGTCCTGGCGCCTATTTTTCAGTTATTATTCCACAAATTAATTATTTATTTCTTCTCTCAAAAAGGTCACGTGATGCTTGACTTTAAAAATAAGTTATTTCAAATGCTTGCACTTCTCTGAAGGATCACGTGACATTTCATTTTGTTTACGCATTCCTTAAGGATCACGTGACAGTTGATTGAAAAAATAAACTTCATCGCAAATCGCTTGTTAATTATTTTATTGTTATCTGTAATCAAAAATAATGAATTAATGAATAATAAAATAATGAATAATAATATGATGTCACCTATCCTATGTCCGTTCCTGGGTTTCAAGTTACAACTCTGCCAATTTTCATCCAAATCGGTTTGGTAGTTTTGCCGTAAATGCGTAACAAACAGACAGACACACTTTCGCATTTATTATATTATATGGATATTAATAAAAATAAACAAAATTTTCAGAAAAAAAGGTGAATTAGTTGAAAGTCTAACCGTTGCCTAGCAACGGAGTAGCTATAAATCTTCGTTATTTCAAAATCGTCTGCACGTTTGTAAAAATTATGGAACTTCTAAAACTTAATAACAATCGAAGGGAAAATGTCGCGGAAATAAAATTGGTATCATCAAGAAGGTAAAAATTTGAACTTTAAGATGGTATAAAAATATTTTTTGTCGGACAATTTGCTCCGAAGTTAGGCGGAAAAACGGTTTCGGTTAATTTCTAATTAACTGCCTGTTTAATTAACTTTTGGACTTAGAAAAGTTCATAAGTGTCTTCCCCTTGCCTTAAATAATAAGTGTACGAAATTTGGTTGAAAACCGTCGATTGGTTTAGGAGGAGATGTGGAACATAGCCACATACATACCCACATACACACATACCCACAATGACTTTTATATATATTTAGAATATGTTTGGAAGGCAATCAACGTAATCTAATTATCTTCTAAACGGCAATTAGGTTATGTTTCTTAAAACTAACAATGGGAGGGCTGATTGTCAATGTAGTCTTTAAAAACCTATTATTATTAATCGTAGAAAAAAGACGAGACGGTACTAACAATAGGGGGAAAATGTCAGATCTGTCACTTTTTCAATTTTTGCATCTTTGTTTATTTTGTTTCATCTTGATAAGCAACAGTAACGTAATTAGCAGAAGATTTAAACATAAAATGAAACAATCTTTTGCTAAAAATTTATTTTGTTCCTGTTGAAAACTGGGGGGAGGGGGATAATAAGAATAGGAATATATTTTAACTTAAATTATTTGAATTTTAATTTAACAGTCTAGAAATTTGATTTACAATTGACGTTATGGCATCATTATGAAAGACAGGTAATATATTCAATTATGAAAGATCAACTGGTGCTAAAAAATGAATACCAATAAAAAATACAATTTTTGCTTTCACTTAAGTTATTACCTACGTTTTCTAGACTACCTAGAAGAACCTTGACCAACAGTGGAATAATTACTGAAATAAATTTACATTGCATTGTGACACTAATAGAGAGATTAAAGAGATCAAGTTTTTGATTATATTTTTTTATTTAACAATTGTTTAAATTAAATTATTGCCAATTTTAACAAAGAGATTTATCCTGATTACGATGCACTTGGTAAGACAGAGAGATCAATACACATACAATTATACATATATTCAAAATAATTCAACATTTTTGCTGCAGTCTTTAAAAACAATGCACTTCAGAGCTATCATCAAAACTAAAAATATTTTCATTGAAATTTTACTCTATACATATTAGAGCCAGAATTGAACAAGGGAGAACATATTACGTTTCCTTAATGCGTAAGCAATTTTTAAAAAAAACTAACTTGAGATTTTATGCAAGGAGTCGGAAGAATATGCTAGCTTGTAACCGAGTGTGTCTTCATTAAAGGAATAAAAGAGAGACAATAACATTTATGATTATTGACTTACTTAAGACATAGTTACAGACACACACACAATTACAAAAACACACAAAACAATTAACATAAAAAATGATTAAGTAATTTAAGAAAGAAAATGATTAACTGGGGCATTTGACATAAAAATGAGTCAGCCTCACGGGGCTAGATCCACCGAGTCTCTGCCAGTTTATAGCATTATTCGATAGGTGGCTTTTGACAGAGAGACGCGTTGAGTTTTTGTACGCCTGTATGTCGGCGTTACAAGCTTGCTTTGCCATAGACAAATGTAGATCTGGAACGCACTGAAAATCCACAATTTATTATTGGTTGCATTGCTTCACTCCGTTAATTGTTAACGACATTCTCAGAAGGAATTGCTTATGGTTCACCGCCATAAATAAATCAAAATGACACGAGGTAACTGAACATAATTTTGTAGTCTCTTAGACTTTCATCAACTTGACACGTAATGGCTGACGTTCTTCATAGTAAAACAACTTACTCTTTTCAGTTTAAAATTGCATCTCTGAAACTTTTCGATTCACAATTTCTTGCTGTATATCGTTGAAATATCTCGCTGGCGATTACAACCACCTCTTCCTCTAGATTATCGGTATCTCTGCAGGGACGAGAACCGAAAAGGACTAACGGCCCCCGGACCCCGCAGATGCACGACTTTTTTACAGGTTCAGACCATCCAATCTATTTTACACAAAGGAATTTCTCCCAGCCAGGTGACGCGCAGACCAGTTTACACACAAAAGCCTCCGCCGTTAAAAATGGCGAGCATATAGTTACGTGACTAAAAGTGATTAACAAGTTAATAAACACTGAAACATTAAAAGAAATTACATAAAAGTTAAAGATATTAATAATTAAGTTAATTGCTTCAAAAATAAAAATGATAAATTGAGATTTTTAATAAAACTATAAATAAATCCGTTGAGAATTTAAAAGATTGCTCCAAGATAAGAAAGAAACTTGGGTGGCGAAAAAATAAATTATTTAAAAGTTCTGGTATAGCCGAAAAATGATGTAGTGGCATTTTTGCAATCTAACAGTTCTTAGTTATGGAAGGAAAAATTCTAAATATCTTTTTCATCGTTTCTGAATTCTAAATAAACCTATATTTTAATCATTCGTAGATTTTATGGGCAGATATTCTAAATTTCAACCAATTAAGAAATGTTACATACATAACACAGCATTAACAAATGCCCCATATTACAAACGTCACCTTACTTGTTTTACTGTGGTATCTAAATAGTAAATGCATCTTTTTTAAATATAAACGCAATATAATTATGTTTTAAAGATGACTTGAATTTGATTAATTATTTATCAATAACTTTGTTTGCTATTCGTATCAAAGGCATAAAAATAATTTCATAAATTTCACAGAAATTAATCAATATTTGATTTCTTTAAAATATTTTTAAAAATATTACAAAAAATATTATTATATATCTTGGATAGTTAATGTATAAAAAGTAGACCTAATTTGTCAATGCTTATTCTAACGATGTTTAGAAAAGAAGTATTTAATTCCATTCCATAGCCCAGAAGGGTTTATTCAACCAAATGGTTGTGATCTTTTGATGAACCCAGCAATGGAGTATATTTCTAAAAATCACAAACGCAATATTATATTGAAAACTACTCATATTTGATCCCTTATTGGTTTCATTTCTACAAAATGACATCGCAAATACTATGGCAATATTTTCATAAAATAATTGTGTTTGAAATTTAATTAAAGAATAATAAACAGATGTTAAATGAATTTTAAAGCAATGATTTCTATCAAACCTTTTGAAAGATTTTTTGTTCCAATAGATAATATTAAATCTGATATTAAAAACTAGTTTACTTGAAATTTAATCGTAGAAGTAAATTATGGTCCCTCAAAATATAATGAAATATTATTGAATAATAAAATTTAATGCAATTTATCATGATTTATGTATTTTCAACTACAGTGTTTTTTTTAATTATAGGATATATTTTGAAAAAATTGATTTAAAAACGAATACTTTATTAAATATTCGATACCCCAAATGAAATAAAGCAAACATAAAAAAAAATATTTCTACACCTTAACTTAAAACTCACTTCTCAAAAAGAAAGAAAGAAATGAAAATGAATGATGATAACTACTTAAGAGTCTTGAAAAGTTTTATTTTAATATTCATGAGCGTTCTGTTTGGATGACTGGAAAATCAATTCCAACTAAATCGTAGTTCGCACCTGATAGAATTAAATAAAAGAAAAACGCCTACAGAGAGAGTGGAATAGAGAATAGATTCCAGTCATTTAGCACATATAAGGCGGCGAACTGCTTTAACGACCAACTTCTATTTCTTTTCTTTTCAAAAACAGGTCTTACCCCCCTTCCTTCCACAACCTTTAAAATCCTTCTAAATTAGAACAGTTACGATTGGAAAAGGAACAACTTGCTGCAATGTGGCCGTTACAGAATGGCGGAACTCGGAAGAAGGAAAAAGCCATTTGCCAGCAGAACGATTATTTCAGTAGAAAACATTTTCAACTAGCAATGGAGCACGAAAACGGAATCAAACCGATGAAGCCTTTGATACGAGATAAAAGCGGAAAGAAATAAAACTTCGCTAGAGAGAATTAATCTCTAACTCAAGAATTTGAAACTTTTTGACAGAAGGCAAAGTTTTCCTTCACTGTGAGCATGTTAAATCTTTTGTTTCGGGAGAAGAATTCGTTCTCAATTCCACGGATGTTTCTCATTTTGCACACTCCCCTGTAAGCGTTTATTACGGGGGATTGAGTATTTCTGGGTGATATTTTGATATCGAACATAGCTTTACTGGTGTCGGATTCGATACAACAAGGGGAGAGGGGTTCTATTTTTATACGCTGTTCTTGTGGATACTTATCAACTGTGTTAATTAAAGCGTAACAATAGACTACTAATGCAATCCTTGGATCCAGATTTATTCCTGTTCGAAATGTCACTGTTCAGGGTGCTTTTGATTTATCGATTACTCTTGGTTGTTTCAATATGCAACTGTTTATGTATGTTTTGTTGCCATCGCCTCTAAATTAATTAATCTAACCTTTGTATATTGATCGGAGTAATGCAAGACTCTACAGCCGCATGTTTAAGAGTCTGCAAATAAGTAAAAACAACTACTTCAAAGTTTACTTAATGACAATTGAGTAGCAGTAGAATAATCAGCATTTAAGTTATTTGCAAATGGTTTTCTTAATTTTAAAATATTAATTTCAGTTTCATATTTCTCGACAACATTTATCCTTAATTTATCAATCGGAAAATAATAAATTCATAATATCGGAATTTTGTAATTATGTAAAAATATGTATAAATACTATACAAATATTTATTAATAATATGTTTAAACATTTGCCTTGCAAATATATTTGTTCTTCTTTATAATCCTTCTGATCTGAATCAGATCAGATCCATGAGGTCGTTCGAATTCATCACCTCCAATACGAAATCCGGTCGCTTAAGCAGGCCATCATACACCAAGACAACATAGTCATGCAAATGTTGCGGAGTGACCTCAATCATGTTGCACCTTGTGCAGATATTGAATTTCTTATCACCACGAGAGAATCTGAGGGTTTTTAAGTGACCAGAAGCTAAACGAGCCCAAGCTGTTTAGTCTTTCCTATCCCCCTTAAAATGTATAGCAGCACCCGGGCCTTCCCTACGTTACCATGAATGAGCTGGCGGATGCCTCCAAGAAATGTTAACAAAGGCATTTCTTCTTGAGTATAACTCAAGGTAGGTCAAAGGTTCTACATTGGCCTGAGGCATTCTAGTATCCTCTTTACCAAGACTATCCGCAACATCGTTATATTTTAAATTTGCATGTCATGATATTCCTTGTTAATGAAGAGCACAAGAATTGCATAGGGTCTTGAGTTTGTTAAAGATATCCATCCCCCTCCGGTCACTAACATATCTCCAATTATCAAGATATTGGGCAACACTTCGGCTGTCCAAGAGAATTCATATCTCACCGAATAATTGATGTTCCGAAACAAAGTCTAAAGTCATATCAATGGCGATCATTTCGGAGCGGAAAACTTAGCAGTAAACACATGTATTTGTAAATTTTAAATGTAAATTCATGTTGAAATCCTCATTTACCTATAATTATTAATAAAATTATTACAGTTCGTTTGCTAGATTTTATTTTACGATATAAATAAAATTATTCAGCTGTGAAACAAAGAACCAGGAAGAGCTTTATAGTATACTAGCTGTTACCCGCGACTTCGTCCGCGAATAATTTTAATTATTCTTTTTTTTAATTCACGAATGTAAATGCTATGTTGTATTTTAAAAGGGGAAAGTAAAAGTTCTGACGGTTGATAATACTTAATTAGACGGCTGACATGAGTGTACTGTACATGTATGCTGATATAGTTCTGTAAATTTTTTATCTACACTAATATGCTTTTGTATACCACGTTACTTGCACGGATGTAGAGGTTGTGTGGGCTGGACACACGTGAACACACCACATATAGTTGCCCATGCGAAAAATTTGGTTTCTCCAAATGTACGAATGCCACTTTCAGTGTCTGGCCCTGAGCCTCGCAAATGATATTTTTAAAGGGATTTGTTACCTTTTGAACTGAAATGATAAATACTTCGGTGTTATCGGAAGGCGGGGAATTAAAACACTCTCTGTTCTCCCTATATCAGTCACAGTAGCTTTCACGGCGCTCATACCTAGGTGTGTAATTTGTAACCGTGTGCCATTGCGGAGTCTCGGTATATCGAGGTTACGTATTATTAGTACTGGCACACCTACTTTCAATCTCGGCTTGTCGGAAGGTGCGCCTGAAAATTCTAAGATGTTGAAGAAAAAAAATGACGATGAAAAAAACCCTACAAAATATGATGTTCCTTGTTAATGCCCATTACCGTATCTACAGATGGATATTCTGTAATATCTCACTGTGAAAATTAAACAAAACACCGAGAGAATAATTCACTACCGTCATTGGATCACTGTGTAACCGTATTAAAAGCTGTAAATGCTACGACAACAGGAAACCGGAAGTGTAAAGTTTCCTTTGCTGTTTATGGTCAAAGAAGGCAATATTTTCTTATATTAACTTTAACACTGGCAAAAGCCCGCGCGCGAAACAGTAATTCGGCTTGAATTTATTTCTATAAGAATAAAAAGAATTGTTAGAAATTACGTTACAAAATTATTTTTAAACCTTAATAACATTCAGAGAAAACATTTCATCGCAATGGAATTAATAGCATTAAAAAGATCAATTTCTGGTCTTTAAAATGGCATAAAAATAATTGTTGTCTAATAAATATTTCAGAAGTTACTGGCAAAAAACGTCTACTCATAAGGCTTAAAAGCGACTAATTTTCGTTATTTAATTAAATACCTTAAGAATGAATTAACTCTAAAAGTTGAAAATAGCACCTTTGACGTAGAAATATGCTGTAGAATGCCGTGTGTAAATTTCATGTCGCTACCGTTCACCGTTTAGGAAGAGTTCTTGTGACCGACCGACCGACAGACAGAGACGTGTAATTTCTGCCTTATTTTATGGATATTTATAAACATAAGCAAAATTTTCAGAAATAAAGGTAAATTAGTTCAAAGTCTAACCATTTCCTAGCAACTGAGTAGCTATAAATTTGCGTTATTTCAAAATCGTCTGCACGTAAAATTTAAAAATTAATAAAAATTGAAGTAAAAATGTCACAGACAATAATTGGGTATCATTGAAAAGCTAACACTTTGCAATTAAAGATGGTATAAAAATAATTTGTATCGGACAATTTGTTCCGAAGTTACAGCGGAAAGAAGGATTACGTGATATTTGATTTTAAAAATAATTTATTCCACATGTTTCCGCATTCCTGAAGGATCACGTGACGGTTGATTGAAAAATAAAATAACCTTCATCGAGAATCGTTGAGTCAATGGGTTTTGTTAATTATTTAATTGTTGTCTGAACATTTAAAATTTAATAACAATCGAAGGGAAAATGTTACAGAAATAAAATTGGTATAATTGAAAAGGTAAAAATTTGAACTTTAAGATGGTATAAAAATATGTTTTGTCAGGCAATTTGCTCCGAAGTTACGGCGGAAAAACGGTTTCGGTTAATTTCTAATTAACTGCCTGTTTATTTAACTTTTGGACTTAGAAAAGTTCATAAGTGTCTTCCCGTTGTCTTAAATAATAAGTGTACAAAATGTGGTTGAAAACCGTCCATTGGTTTAGGAGGAGATGTGGAACATAGCCACATACATACCCACATACACACATACCCACAATGACTTTTATTTATATTAAGATTGGTAGCATTCGAAAATGTTTATCAAATTTTGCGAAATTTTATTTTTATGATTTCTTCTCTGTACTATCTGGATGTTTTCCAGAAATGTGTCATAACTTGTTAGTAAACGCAGAGCCTTTAATGAAATGTGTGGGAACCTCTGGCTCGATCTCAAGAGCTGGTATTAATAAACATAATCTATCTGTATTAAGGCATTTGGTTATACATATTGCTATTTCTTTCTTAAGTATGCTCATATGTTAAAATATGAAATGTAAATAATTACAAATATCTATGCCCTGTAAGTGGTCAAATTTTTGAAAACATTTTTTATAAGTCATTTAAATAGCTACTTGCGCTATCCATTCAAGATGTATTTCAATCCTTTGAAGTCCTGAAAGATTTGCAGAACTATCTTTTTCATCAGAAAAATATATATATATAAATTCATTACTGATATTCGCCTTCTATTAATTTTTCCCTTTTTCTTATAAGAAATGGTTACCGAATTTTTCAAAATGAATTTTAATTATGAAATGACGATTCGGGCTTTCTAAGACGACCACACGATTATCATTCAGGGATATTAAATATTTTCAAAAGAAAATTGAATATTATTAAGTGATGTTAGCTTGGAATTATGTAATAACATCCTTTTCGTCTTTGCCAATACTATTTAAATAATTAATATTTTCGCCACTAAAGCTTCTCTCATGTCTTGTGGCAACTTTTGACTTTTAAACGGATTTTTTTAAAGTTTTATTAAATTTCTCAATTAATCTTTTCCTTTTTGTAATGATTAACTGAATTGTTAATTATTTAATTTATATGCAATTATTTTAAGGTTTCGATGTTTAATAAGTTTTAAATCCTTTATCTTGCACCTAACTATATGCTTGCCATTTAAACGGCGGAAGCATTTTGGTGTAATCAGGTCCGGGCGTCCCCTGACTTTGAGATTTTTTCATTTTGTGAGTAAGACTCGCTTGTCTGACACGGTGCACACAGGCCGTGCGTCTGCTAGGTCCGGGTGCCAGTATTCTGACATTCGGCCCTTGTCCTTGCCGACGCATCGATGGTTCGAGAAAAAGAGTTACAATCATCTGCAAAATAAAGCAACGCAATTCATCTAATATTTGTGTGACAAGATGACTGTACAGTTATATAATTTCCAGCTACAAATAAAACCGAGTAGTTTCCTTCAGAATAACAGCTGTGTATGTTTTCATAAAGTGATGAAGAATTGCTAAGAGGCAAATTAGACATTTCGGTAATAATACTTCAGTGATCTCAATGAAAATGAGATAAAATGTTGCAAATGATCTGTAAGTGAAGACCGTGTTGCGATTGCTTGTAATCTTTAAAAAGATTCACGAAATTTGTCCAGTGGTAATCATGGACATTCAGCGAATGCCTAATCTTTTTTCAATTGCTATATTTCTTCTTCGTGCAATGATGCAGATATAAGCTATCCAGCTCATCCTACCGATCCTATTCACGAGAGCTCTAGGAGGTTATTTTTTTAAGCATTTAATGCATTGAAATGTGTTTCTTTTTTAAACTCTGTAAATTTAACAAATCAAATATTTATGAAAGTATTTTTTTTAATTTTGATAGATCTTATGTTTCATTTAGAAAGTCTGCAGCAACTGCAAGAATGATATTATGTATGTAATTTTGTCTTATTAGAACTCTATGTTCGCCATGTGTATCAGCAAACCCTTTCTTGTTATTATATTGTATTGTTCCAAATAATCAAGAGTAATTCATTTGTTAAATTTAGCAAATTAATTTATTTAATTTTGTAAATAAGAGTATATTAGTCAGGAACTCAAATCTCTTGTTTTTTATTCTATTAGTGTAAAAATGCAATGCACTTTTTATAGGATATTCTACCACTATACGGCCAGAAGTTCCAGACAGTATAAAAATAAGGTGGGTCAATAGAGTGAAAATAATTGTACTAATCCCATAGCTTATTATCTCTTAACTCATTTTCGAGTCATAATACAACAGTACTGTTCCTATCAAGTGGGGTTTCAGGAACTTAGTCGTTTCTTTGGCATATCCCCCCCCCTTTTATGTAAATAAAGTGAATTAATTTCTATCATACTATTTAAGTGTGTTAAGAGTGTTTCACAATAATAAAGTTTTAGAAACTTTTAAAACTAAAAGTTTATCGCTAAACTATTTGGGACTGAAAGTAGTCTTTGTCATGTGGTTTCGATTGTGAAAGATGTTGCCTAATATTACTCTTAATGGTTCCTTAAATTGATTTCCAATATTTGAGAAATCTACAAAGACAAGGGATAACTTAGGCAAGGGTTAGCGTTCATGTCGGCGATTAATAAAGCGCCCTTTATCTCCGATAATTCTAAAACTAACTTTGCTGTTGCTAAAGATGAGAGAAAATCTATTTCTAGTAAGAACGGTGAAAAATCAATGCATAAGTTGATAATTATTCTTCATTTTACTATAAATTTTCACTTCAAATAATATTGTTAATAATGTTAAAAGAAATTTGCAATGACGACCATGAACAATTTTAAAATACCATTTTGCAATTATAAAGGATTTAATTTAGATTTTTCTTAAATATTTCATTTTCCCGAATGAGATACATAAATTCTCGTTTTTTTTTCTTTATGTGTCGCCTTACAGAGTAAATTCTTTACAATCCGAAAATTTATCTCACTGACTATCAACATGAAATTAAAAAATATGAGATTATTTTCTGAAACATTTTCTTCTGATTGTTCAGAACACGCACATTCAAGCGGAAAATTCTGGTAATAGTCTTATATTAAACGTATTATAAAGGCAAATAAATGGAACGATTATTTTAGACTCTAATTAGAAATATTTTGGAATTTTTGAAGCTACTTTTATTTTAATTTCTTCAGCTTGGATGGTAAGGAAACTGTATAGAAATATAACACACTTTTATTAACATTTTTCCGTTAATCATTTAAAAAATATTACTAGAAAGTAGGAAATTAAAAAATTCCATTCATTATGACAAATATTTTAAACATATATTGCTTTTCAATGAAATGTTGAAAGCAAAATTAATCCAGCAGTTTATTGAAATGGTATTTCCTTTTAAGATTTGTTGATAAAAGTATATTGAAACATTTAAAATCGATTCCTATTTACTGAAATCCAATGCCTAGATATATTCTAGAGCCATTTCGTGGAAATTCTAAAAATGTCCAAATTGTTTACCTGAAAATTATTGCTTTGTGTACAAAGAAAACTGATTAACAGCTTCAAGTATATTTTTTTTAAACCTATAACCGTTTCTCCCATAGTGTGTAAGGGCTACCCAAAGTTGGACTAGCTGGTTTGCCCGTGCAACGTACGTGCATCGGTATTTCTTCTTTCTTTTTCCGGTTTACTCGTATTTTTAATTCTCGTACCAATAGTATCAATATTTTTCAACAGATGGCATAGCTTGTCCATGTCGCTGAAATGTTTCCATTCTGGGTTTTGCTTTGAGTGTTCTTTGTTCTTTTGCCAAAGAAATGAAGAGGGGATTTATGCAGCAAAAAATATGCCTTTTTCTCAACGCTTTTCTTGAAAAAAGAGATAAGTTTAGGCGTTTAACATCTGTATTTGAAAAATTAATTCAATGTATCAGTATACCTATTGCTTTATGTTTGAAGAATTCGCAATTGTTATATCTCAGAGAAGCTTCAAAATTTCTCGAAATAACTTTGAAAAATCTTTTAGCATTTGTACGAAAATTTACCTGTATTTTATTGTAACTTTATTAAATATATTTTTCAGCAAATAGAATGCAGCATTTGTATATACTTTATTTTATGTATGTTTGGAATGATACTTATATCATGCGATTAGATTCGTCACCTTAACTGCAGTTTCGTTTTATGTTTAGAAGATTATCAGCAATATTTACATTGATTGATTCATTTAATTTTAAATATGACAGAATTGAGAAATGTTTTTTTAATACAATTCTATGCTTATCAATAATTGCGAATCAGCATTTTGATATCAGTATTTTATTGCCTTACAAAATTAAAATGAATTCTCATCAAAAATAAGCAAAACATTAATATTTTTTTTGATTCAGTGCACTACGATTCTGAACATTCATATCGTATATTGAAAGCGAACGCAAAACAGAATCTGAGCTTCCTGGGGATGAAAATGTGAATTTTTCGAATGATTGTGAACAAGATGATAATTTTTATTGAAAAATTCATTTCAAGTGGTGTATGAAAAAAGGACCATATCGGGCTGTACATGCACGAAAGAACAACGTTGTTCTAAAGCTTGTTGGTCCGAAACAGCCTGAAAAAATAGGATCTAAAGCCGAACCCCAAGATACTTAGACTTACTTTTTGATAAAGGTGTGATCAACTTAGTCATGAAATGGATAAATGTAAAAATTAACGAATGCAGAATGAAATATTCTAATCAATATAGGCATGAATTGATGTATACTAATGGCCAGAATGAAAGTGAGAAAAATAATGTCTTAAATCAAGAGGAAAAATTAGAAAAAAAGACATTCAGTCTATGGCCACCTAATAAGAGAGGGAATCAGTTTAACAATTATATGAAATGAAAGGAGTCAGTGTGACTTCAGTGCTCTTTAAAAATGTGTTTTGACTGTATATCATCTTATGATTTATCCTTGTAAAAATAGCCAGCTTAAGGTATGTGCCTACCCCCTTATAATTAAAATCATTGTTTTAGAATTGTGTTATAATTGTTTGTAATACTTACTAAGGGCATATATTTTCATGAATGTTTAAAAAAATTAACAGCTTTGTTCCTTAAAATGAAGAAAATAGTTATTCTTTCATATGATTTAAATTACTTAACACTAAATGATTCATGTTTTAAAAAAATTGATTTAAATGAATTAAAATAGTATAAATATGGATAATTTATCCATAATATTCCATAAAAATGCATAAAAGTATCTATTTTTAAAAGCCGTCGTGAGATCGCTCAAACAAGTTGTGACAAAAAATTTTTCACAACAGTTTAGGGTTAATTAAAAATTAAGGTAATTTTTCGCTTTCTTCCTTGATAACTATCGAAAATAATATAGCACAAAATAATTTTCACACCTTCTAGAAATCAAAAAATTATCTTTCCGATGATATTAATTAAGTTTCTGTAGATATTTCCTCCAATTTTTATAAATTCTTAAAATATATTATAAACTCAATTTACAACAGTACTTTTCATTTTTGCAATAAGATTCAAATCGTTCTCATTGCTGAAACAAATTCTTACTTGCGTAGACTTGCGTTACTTGCTTAGATAGTTCTTTTTTACGTTTTTTCCATTTCTGAAGACGATTTTTCAAAGTAGTTGCTGTTGAGGCACATTGATATACACAGAAGACGCGTATCAATGTGCCCCTTAGTCAATTGTATCAATCTTCCACAAGAGCATTTTTCACTTAAAACAAGTGGTAACGTAGAAACAATGCTAAAACTCTTCAAAAATCAATATAGTTCAGAAAATTAAATGTTTTTTTGCTACCTATGGAGCAGATTCCGTAGCAGGAAAACATAAATAGTGAAAGAAACCACACAACACAAACTTAGAGTAAAATTTACTTAGACGAGGAGATTAGTGGTTTGATTCATTTGTAAATTAACTTCTGACTGAACATGGTCGAAAAATATACCGTGTACTGAGGGTTACAGTGACATATATAAGAAGGGTTGTGAACATCTTGAGTCCTTCCAATCATCAATATGTATGAACTGTATCAATGTTCCCGCGTATCAATCTACCCCCTCCCCGCCGCTTTCATTCCCGATATAATATTGCGCTATTGTGTATCAAGAGAAGACTGCTTTTTCTCTCTTTTAATTTCTTATGCTGGATTCTACATCTCAATCATTTGATTTCATTAACTTGTTATCAGAATATTTTGTTGAATTCTTTATATAAACAAAAAAATAAGTGATGTGTATTTTGTTCTAAGGAAAGAGGTAGTATAGTGTTAAATCTTAAGGAGTTAAAAAAAAAAACTAAAACAGTTGTTTTAGCACAGATTTAAAAGGCTATGCTTTGAAATGTGTTAGATAAATTTCCAACTCTTTTTTGTCACTCTGTTCTAGTTTTTTTAAGAAAGCATTTTTTATATCTAATTTTCATTCATTTTTCCATATGCAAATAAATTTGTCTTGTATAGATCTTTTAGATGTTCCATTTAATTTGGCTTTGATATTTCAATTATGTGAATGATTTTTGAATTTGTATATTCTTAAAATTCAGGGGTTTTTTTTATTGAAATATGGAGATCATAAAACTTTGCCTAGGAAGGAACAACATTAATGATTGTTTGCTCATAATAAATCATTATTAACTTAGGTGCATCGTTATTACAGAAAAAGAAAGAAAAAAATTGTAATTAGTTTAAAACAGTAGTTACAGTAATTAAAAAACAGTAGTAACAGTAGCTCAACAGTGCTAAATTGTCATATTGCACGGGTCATTACTGTTTTTTTGTCAGCAATATTCCAGTGGTTTTTGGGACCTCCATGGTGCTGATTACGTATCTGGCATTCCTTTTGTCAGATTGGCTCTAGTTTTCGGGATGATGTGACCATTATAGTTCAGTAGTAATATGTACGCACCACTCAAATCGCATTGTAACTATCTCAAATATAAATCAATATTAATATTAAATCAATGCAATACTTATACTTAATCAAAAAATAATGAACATATGAATCACAAGATAACTCTATGCAGATATCACATAAAATGTGTGTCAAATGTATTTTAAAGATTAAAATTTAAAAGAATATTAAAGAATGAAATAAAGAAATAAATTTCAACAAATAAATAGATAAATCATAATGGTATGGTAAAAATACATGATGATGTTGCACTAAGTCCAATAAAATGAAAATTAAATTAGCTGGTTATGCTACTTCATGGAAGAGCTTTTATGTGATTTCCTCTCATGTCTAGTGGAAGTTTCATGTTGGAGTCTCTAGCAGTAAACTGCCATAACATGTGGGTCGCACTTCCCTTGAAGGCCGCTGTGGCCTAGTGGTAAGATCTCGACATCGGAACCGGAGGGTTGCAGGTTCGAAACCCGATTCCATTGAAGTTCCGCCGTGGGGCCTGTTGCCTGCTAAATCATATGTAGTGGCCAAACGTCCTCCCTCTGGTGTGGCGCTGAAGTTTGGAGAAGGGGTACCAGCTCGGGTGTCGTCCTCGTCATCTGACCGCGGCTCAAAATTGCGAGGTCCGTCCCTAAATAGCCCTCGTGTTGCTTCAAAAGGGGACGTTAATATAACCTAACTCACTTCCGTTGATAGACTTCTTCCATTTCTTTGATATCCTTGTAACAGAAGTCTTTTTTTAAAGATGTACTAATTTTTGATACTTTCTGTATTCTTGGCATACGTTCATGAATTAACAAATAATATTCTGGTTTTGGAGCTTAGCTTTGCAAGTGTTACCCTAAACAAAGAAAATATATAAATTTGATTTTTAAAGACCTAAATAACCTCTTAGTTATGCATGCAACAAAAGCACAAAAAACTAGCCGAACATATATGTGAGAAAATGACTGAAGCAAGATAACAGTTGAACCCTGTCTAGGGGTTTCATCAAGGGGCACCCCTCGGTGTTTATTTATTTTACATTTGTAACTTTAAAATGTAATTTTTATGTGACGTTGTAGTTTTATTTTTTTAATTTGACTTTTGTTATTTATATACAATGATGTGTTACATCAAAATGATGTGTTACATCAAAATGATGTGTTACATCAAAATGATGTGTGAAGATTTTGATATTGATTAGGAACTAAAAATTGCATATTGAAGTAATTTCACTTATTTTTGACAACTTTGAAAGGAATCAAAGACAGGATATCATATACCGATTTTTATAAAATAAAATTTATTACTCTTAAGAAATTGCGTTCGTAACAGCTAATTATATGAAAAAAAGATTAAAAGAAGTTGAAAAATTAATGAGAAACAGCCTCATTTCGCCACTTATTAGGACTTTTTAGGCCTATTCGAGGCGGTAAATACCAATAAATTTACAGTAGAGTCTCACTACAGCGAATTTCTCCCTATAACGAATTTTTTAATCGGAATGTTAAATGACATTCAAAATATTCTCCATATAACGAAGTGGTTGTCTCCCTATAACGAATTTTTTCAGACCTTTATTTTTTCGATTTTTGTCATTTTTGAAGAAAGTTGCTAATTTTTGTGCAAACAAATCGCTCACATGTGCAACCACTCGCATTGTTCATTCCAGCGATAACACATAACAATAGAATGCTATGTGAATGGTAATGCAGTTGTGGGGACCTGGGTTTCTACAGAGGAAGCAACATTTCTACAGGTCAAGATTCCAAGAATCGGGGTGGAGTGGGGGTGGAAACAGCTAATGGATGTGACAATACGCATTTTATGTTTATCCATACTAGTACATATTATTCTCTAAATTGGTGAATTGTCTTTACTTTTGAGCATTTTATTTATACAATAAAAATTAGTATAATTTTAACAAATTTATAATAAATATTACTTCATTTTTAATTGAAAGTCATAATTAAATATTTTTAAACTTATCGCACATACTAAAAGGTTTGTTACATTTACTTAAATAACTGCAAAAATCTCTAATCTCCATATAACGAAATTTTCTCTATAGCGAATTTTTCAACTGGAACCAAGCGATTTCGTTATAGGGAGATTCCACTGTACTTAATTTTTTCCTCGTTTTATTCCCCACCAATTCGCAAATTTCTTTGCTGTACTGTGACACGAAAAAAAATTTACATTTTTCGACCCACCCTACTGCAGAGACGATTGAAATGTTGAGAATATGCATCACCTCAAAAACTAGAGCAAATTAGCAAAATTAAAAGTAGTTTTGAAATCAGCAGCCTCAAGATACCCTAAAACCGTTAAACTTTCCTTGGCAAAAGAAAAAAAATGTTTTTTTGTTCCCCAGTGCGATTCACCCCATGCGTGAAGGCTTCATTAAATGCTTTTAAGAGAAGCCAAGAACAGAAATCCTAATGTTCAATGAAGACGATGACAGATATTATATTTCAATGAAATTTTGAATCCGCAAATCATATATCTGATTCTTCGATAATTTCCCCGTACTAAAAAACAAATTTCATAATTTATCTAGCTCTTTTCTAAAGTAAAATGTTATCTATGGCCTTGTTGTGTTCAGTCCCAATTAGGAATTTCTTCATACGGAGTGTAACCTCTTCTGTTAAATCTATTCAAAATACGAAAGTATTTAGTTTTCAGGTATACGGGATACATCAATGAAATGCGTAATGGATATTTCTGTTTATTCAATAAGCAGGGTTTAGGAAAAACGAAATCGTATTTGCATCCATAAATACCCGGGCTGGAGCAGCTGGTTTTCCGTGCAGACTCGAATAAGCTCGAAAACAAATTTAACATGAAATGACTAAATTGAATTTGCTCCAGAAATGTCGATCCCCCATTCATTGTTCGCCGTCTTTTGTGAGTGTGGCTTTCTGGAATTCGATCCGACTGTTAAAAAAGAACTTTCGAAATCAAATTCCTTCCTAACGCATTTTAGATGTCGCCACAGTTAAGAATTGGGAGAGAAATTGAAATGCGAGTCGTGTCTCGGTAGCGCCTGGACAACTCATGGAGGTAATTTCTCCTCTCTCAGACTTTCACTACTTCGGAAGTTTCTTATTTTGTGGCCAAGACAATTTTATTTCTACCTACTACTACCTCAGGAGCTCTTTTCCCCGAAACTTTTCCTTATTCAGACATTTCTTCGCTTTGGATGATTCGAGCTAATCTTGCGAAGACAGCGACGCACGATAAGTTGAGGAAGCTATTAAGGATTCTTTTGTATCGTCTTAGAATTCCTTCTGGTTTGCATTATGGAAATTAAACTCATTTCTCTTTAAGATTTGTTTCGAAAGTTGAAATTAAAATTTTGCAAGAAAGTCTTGCATATGACGAAAGGGGGCCTTTCTCGAACAGAAAGAAGAATTTTAAAAAATTATATGTATTCTAAATATTCTGTACAGCAGATTCTTATAAAAGACAGATTGTTTATCTGAAATCAGTCAAAAATTAATAAATTTAAACTGCATTTTCTATTGTGTTTTCTACTGTGTGTATTGTGTGTGTGTTTCTGTAACAAATTTCATTCGGTTAAATGCTTTTAAAGATTTACTTTTAGACTTCATGCAAAACATAAAAAAAGTTATTTATTTCTTTAAATAATGTAATTTTCTGTGATTAGTTGGTGAGCGGGTAACACAATAGTACTAGAGAATTTCAAATATCTCAACTTCGCAGCTAAAAATACTAATGGTTTTTAATTTAGTCTTTAGTTTAAAAGTTTATTTTTATTTACCTCAGAAAATTAAGACACGTACCTCAGAAAGATGTGGGTCACATAAAGTTGGTATATAACTTACTGGCATGTATTTTAAATCCTATGCAATCTACCTGATTGCAAAGCGAGACAGAATTTCATAGCAATGATGCTAATTTTAGGCAACGAAAAATTACTGCTAGATAGTTTAGATTACTGCTGCTATAGAGGCTATCTGTTCACTGCTAGCCTCTAGACTGCATATATTCGTAAAAAAAATAAGAGAGAGATGGGGGAATGTGTGGGACATTCTCAAACCACATATCAAAATCTGAGTTCATTCACTGGAAGCCTCAGGTTAGAGGTTATCAAGAAAGCTTTAAAAATGTTATTCTTATATACTGGGAGTGAATTTTTCCAGCATAATCATAAATTTTCTAGGAATAGCCATATTGATAGTCTCGTTCTTTGAGTTGCTATTGATATAGAACAGAAAATACTTTCA
>BGPR01000639.1:141355-154316 GCA_013235015.1 Araneus ventricosus
AATAAAAGCATATATAAGTCTATAATAAAAGCATATATAAGTCTATAATAAAAGCATATATAAGTCTATAATAAAAGCATATATTTGTCTGCATAAATAGTCTCTTTCTTTGAGATGATATTGATATACAACAGAAAATAATTTGTTTTGTTATTTATGAAATCGGACCATAAACGCAATTAACGAAATTTTTAAAATGAGGAATGAGCTCAATCTAACTATTGGTTAAAGTAAATCGCAAGAAATTGTTTGTAAAATGCGTTCTTTCGTACAATCAGTTAATTATCCCCCCCCCCCAAAAAAAAATCAAGTTACCATCATGTGAACTCTTCACATGATGGTTTAGGGAACACAGGCACGATTAATGTAATTAAATTAGAAGATAATCAAAATATTTTTTTGATGATGATTCCACTTTACAGCCTCAATTAGCTGTATCGCACCCTCAAAAGAAAATCTCAACAATTTATTGATTAGTTTCACTTCGTCGAAGAAATCAATTGTTTACTATGTTCCGCTATTTAAGGAATGAGAAAAAAAAGCGTTTAAAGCATCGATTTTCCGATTAAACGGCTTTTAAATTTGAAAGGATTTAATGTTTCGGATAACAGTTTACGCTTTAATGCTTTGCAATCACGGAGGTCAGAAGGGCATAAAATATGACATCTGTTTCTAAATTTACAATTTCCTCAGGAAAACAAAAGAGCCTATAATTTTAAATTAATGAAATCGTATACTTTATGAGGTAGTTAAGTATAAGGAGAGAATTTTAAGTGAATATTTTAAAAGCACCAACACTTTTAAATGGAAGTCAATGGTAAGAGAATAAACCAATAGTTCATGAAATTATCTTTTTGAATTTCCAATGCCATGGTGAGGAAATATTTCGATTGAATAATTAAATTTTCAGATATGAAATCATAAAATAATCAACATTTAATATAAAATAAAATTTCAGTTTTTAAAATACAATTCATGTTCTATTCGAATTACATTTTGAACACAAAATCCGATTCATATTAAAAAATTTAATTTTCTGTTCCACAACATATCTCTATCATAATTTACTGTCTCATACAGTAGAATGATGTAAGAGTACAAATGTGCAGAGTTATATCATACAGAGTTTAAATGTGGCAACATAGTTCTTTAGCTGTCTACTGGCTAATAGTGAAAGTGTTAAATTTATTAGGTTCCCACCAATTAATGTCATTTGCTTGAACTGCTGGATTATTCTATTAACCAGTAGTGCCATAAACCGTGCTAACGATTTCTCATCTCACCTGGCACACTGCTGATTTATTCTTCGATATTATTTATGAGACCATATCCCATATAGCAAAAAAGCTTGTCAAAAATATTTTGGAAACCTTGTCTTCAGCAAGGGTAAAGGGTTGTCACAAAGGTTTCCATGACAAGGGTTGAACCTTTCGGCAAGATAGCGGAAAGGTTCGTTAGTCGACAAGAAGCAAGGTTTTCTGAAAGGTTTTTTTAGTAAGATTTCCCTAAGCTTTTATTATAAACTTGTTTCAGGCTTTCCTCAAGCTTTTTTCAGGCTTTTCAAAAGTTTGTTAATAGCCTTCCTTCGGCTGACAAAATAGAACCAAGCTCTACCCTCCGAAGCCGTCATCCGACAGAGGGGTCCCCCTTTTTTCACCCCCTCTTCAAAGCCGTACTCCTACAGAGAGGTCCAACCCCATTTAATTATCCCCCTTCTTCTGACGTCATATTAGTCCAACTTAGAATTATCTGGAATGTCAATTAATTATTTCAATTAGGAATCTTAATTAATCAAAGCTTAATTATTAATTTCAATTAATTTGATTAATATAATTTTTAATTGAACTTACTTGTAGGATTTCGTTGCAGATTGTGACAAAACTTCACATGCCTCCGAGCCGGGATCGAACACTCGTTCTTAGAGTTGGAAAGCAAACGCGATAACTACAATCGGATAAGGCTACTCACGATGGGACAGGTGGTTCATGAAAAGCTTTCCTACGTCAATTTTGTTGGAATGGTTTCCGAAACAGTTTCCACGGAAATGCTTTCGCGGACAGCCTGTGGAAAGTGAAATGGCAGTCTTTCCGCAACATTCTTTGCTATCTGGGATGGTTCCCAGAAATTATTTTATGCAACGGCAAAGAATGAATATCAATATAGTTGGGGGTTTGTGACACTGAGCGCCCAAGTATTTTGAACTTTTGTCTATCAGATACGAAAACTTGGATTTTAACGTAAATAAATCGATTTTTTTATATTTAATTATATCTCTGAAATCTTAAGAATACTTTATCGATGATTTTTTAAGAAAATATCGATATAAATACGAGCTATCAGCTTCTGAATTGAACGAGAAAAACGGAAAAAGACGTTTGCGCCCCTGGAAGGTTAACCAATGTATTTAGTCAGTAAGGGGAATGCTGTGACATTGATACAATTTTTTATGGAAAGCTTTAAATTGATTTTACCAATGGAAATAACTATAACTAATACACTATATTTATACATTTGTTTATCTATTATAGGATTTCAGTCGAATTTTGGATATTAATGACATAATAAAATAATTATTACACTTTTTTCCTAAAAATGTATTTATATCAATCTGCCCCATACCAGGACTACATTGATACACAGGGAAATATCTAAAATGATGATGATTAATAGGTGTGAGATCAAAACTAAATTTGTTTCATCAATAAATTTTGCATTCCAAACCAATGTTTAAAAGTTTAACAAAGTACCAAACTTTTATTTTAATCAAAATTCAACATTTTAAATGAGACTGGAAAAATGAAAAAATACTGCCTCAAAAAATAATTTATTTCAAAAAATAATAAAGGAGAATGGGTATGCTTGGGTTTAAAAGTAATTGGAGCGAAGAAATGTGTACCTCAAAGACGTTTTTGAAAATTTTAATTAATTCAAAATTAAGGGAAATTTTCGATTTCTTCCTTGATGACTTACGAAAATAAAATAGCACCAAAATTATTTTTACACCATCTGGAAATGCAAAAAATTATCTTTTTGGTAATATTAATTAAGTTTCCGTACAATGTTTTTCTCCAATTTTTATAAATTCGTAAAAAAAATATTTTAAACTTAATTTACAATAGTACTTTTCATTTTTGCAATGAAATTCAAACAGTTTTCATTGTTTAAAAAATACTTAACTGCTTGTTTATCTTAGATACATGTTATAGATATTTTTAATATTTTATTGTACCAGCTTCACTGAATTTGTTTTTTAAAGTGAATCGCTTTCAATTTCTCCAATTTGCATATGAGTATTCACAGAATATATTTATATTTTACTATTGTATGTAAATTGCAATTTTAAATAATTAAAGTAATTATAATTAAATTTTTAGCTTTGCAATTATAATTCCAAAACGTAATGACGATTTTATGACCAAATCTATGAAATTCACTTAAATATGTTGCAAGAGACAACAGAGAGTGATTTAAGGTGCTGCGCTGATTCCGTGAGAACTTTCTACCACTTCATCATAATTATTGAATTATAAAATAAAAATAAATAATAATTTACAAATCTTACAATAAGCAAATCCTTAAATATACAAATATACAAATTGAAATGGACTCTACTGGAGAAATAGGCTTGGTGACCTTTATGAGAATATAATTTTCAAACTGGAAACATTCTTCTTGAAATGATCACCCTAATTGAAGATATGTGTAAACTCCAACAAAAAAAGCAATCTATACGAATGAAACTTTTTGTGGAAATTATATACAATTTTAAATACATAGAAATTTAATGTGTCAAATAGTGTCTCTTCGGATAATAATAATAATTATAATAATAATAATTTGGATGATTCTCAAATAATTTATCCTCTTCCATCAAACAAACTAATGAGCCTTAACAAAACATATAAGTATCTCCCTAACCTATGAGCTTAAATTCATAAACAAAATTCCTGACGTGGTGCCCAAGCGCACGTCTTGTCTATGAACCAATGTGATTTATTTTAATGTGAATCTCTTTTTATGGACAAAATTTCATATTTAGTATTTTTTCATTTATGAAAACAGTTGTTTAATCAGACGATGTATAGACTGAATTATGCATCTCGGATTGCAGTAAAAATTCACACATTTGTAAGATAGTAGTGACATGCTTTTATTATGAGACGAAATACTTCTTTTAAGAATTAGTTTGAAATAAAAAAAGGGTTTATCATTACTAATAGAAGTTTAGTTTAGTTATATTAACGTCCCGTTTTGAAGCAGCACGAGGGATGTCCTCCTAATTGGGACGGTCCTCGTGACGACGAGCACGATTCCTGAGCAGACAATTCCATTTATCTGTGTACAACTTTATTAAGAATTTAAAAAAAAGCTATTAATAAGTATACTTAATCATACAAGTATACTTAATCTTCAAGTATACTTAAATTTAGAATTTTTTTAAAATCAAAATACAGGAAACCATAGTTAGAAGCGTGAGGTGTTGATATAGATTTTCTAAGTCATTTTGAAATTTAATCGTTTCCATAATATATTTAAATTTTTAATGAATGTAATTTTTAATGAATAGTTTAATTCTAATAAATGTTTAAGTTTTAATGAATATTTAAATTTTTAATAAATGATTTTTATTGCTAAAGCCGACCCTACTTACCCAAAGGGCGTAAAGAATCTCACGAGTAGGCTGGAAGAAATATTACAATCCAAATATTAGTGTAATACAATGCAATACAATACAATATGAAAGAAGTATGCAATATAATACAAAAAATTAGGTATTACAATACAAAACTATATAAGTAAAAAATGGAATATAAGTAATACAAAATAAAATACAAATCTCAATATAAATACAATAACACACAAACAACCGACAAAAAAATAATTAGAAACATAAACAATAGATAAATACAAATATACGTAATAAATAATTAAATTGAAAAAGTACATGAAATAAGCAAAAAATGAAAAATTAATAAAATCTAATAAATAGTAAATAAAATTTAAAAAAAGAAAGAAACAAGAAGTTTCCTTAAAAAAAAGTGGGAGATAGAATTTAGGAAGGAGAGACAAAAAAATTGTAAAAGTATAGAAATAACTACAAAACAATTTCTATAACACAAATAGTTATTAAAAAAACGAATTGCGCAACATACTAAAAGAAAGAAAGTCAGGTATGCCCATGATTACTGTTGGGAAAGTCAATTGCACATGTATTCACTTATATGGAATATCTCCCGAATTATTAAAGTTGAATTTTTTTTAAAGAGTAAAGTTTTAAACCACTCTCTTTTAAAATTATGCGATGTTTTTTTAAGATGATACCTTCCTGTGCGGATGCAGTCAAAAACATAGAGATCGGCATCACGTATTTTCCTGCAGATACAAAGTGATGAATTAAGAATTTTAAAATGATTGAGATAGTAGGGAAATGGTCCATTCCCAGTTTTTGAATTAAAAGTTTTGTATTCACATGCTCAAGAAACCATCTAATTTGTCTTATTGATTCAGAGTCATTATTAAGCCAATATTCTCCCCTTCTTCTATGATATTTCTTTAATTTTAAAGTTAACATAAGAATAATGAGCTGTAATATCCATTTCATCTCCTGAAGTGGTCGCTATTTTGGAGCGGATATAATAATATAAGGTCAGCGAGCTCATTACCAGGGTTACTGCCATGAGCCTTCACCCAGGCAATTCCAATCAACCATCCAGCAATTGAATATTATTTTTATTTTATTTACAAATTCAGACCTTGTCCTATCGCTTCTCAGAATTTCAATAGACGCTTGACTATCAGTAAAAATATTGATTTTAGTATTACTTTTCAAGGCCCATTCTGCAGCGAAGTTAATCACCTCAATCTTGGCCTGGAAAAGTGAATCAAAATGCTTCAATTTAAAACAATAATTTTTAAAAGAGACATAACCTTTGAATATACACACGGCGAAATCAACATCATTAACGATCCTGGACCCATTTGTGTAAGCATCAAATTGATTGCTTGTTGAAATTGGATTTACACTGATCATTCTTTCATCAATTGGGATTTCAGTAGTATTTATATGCGCATATAATTCTTTAATATTTAAAATTTCATGAAAATACTAGGAACGAGTGACCCAAATTTGATATTTGATATAAATAGATTTAGCAGTTAAATGAAATGTGGAAATTCCACTTAAGCAACAGCCAAAGTTAAGCTCGAAACTTGTAACTTGATATCTGTCAACACCCCTTCAACACCGGTTTGCACCATAACCCTCCGAAGACACAGCCACGTCAACATTCAACATTCTTTTACATAAAATTTATTCTTACTTCGCTCTAATGTTATATCGGATCTTACTTTTGGTTTTAATTATTCAAAACTCCTCTCTCTGTTTTTGGTTTTCTATTGCGGTTTAAAATCAATGTTTTAGGTCTTACGGCATAACTAATTGCAAGAACATGTCAAACTTTTTATATTTTTGCAATTCACAATAACTTCTTCCCCTGAAGAAACGTTAATATGCTTCTAATGCGTTTTTCATTTTACGATTTACACTCTATTATTTCACGATTTATAGTCTCTGTCTCTGTATATATATATATATATATATATATATATTTGAATTAATCAAAACATGTGTTATATTTTCAATATATACAAATATTATTCAAAGAAATATAATCAAAATTAAATTACCTTATCAATAATCATACAAATGAAATAAAAAAGATAGTTTGATTAAAGACTATTACACTATGAAAAAAGACAACCTAGAATTGAATTCCAACAATCAAATGCTGATCAATCTTATATGTGTCGCATTAAAACTTGATTTTGTGGCGCCAACCCTCTGAGAAAGCCAATTGTTGGAAAAACGAAAAAATAGTCGAATAAATCCCCAATATCTTTCAAGATTACAAACGAGAAAATAATATAACTTATAACATAGCAATTCAATAGTTATAAATATTGCTAGGACTTGAGCATTATCCTAATGACAATTCCGCATTTAAAGTGAAAATATTATTTCTAAATTAAGCTTTTAATACTATATTAATATTTGAATAAAAATATTAACGATGATTAAATTTAACCTTTTATAATATATATTTAGAAAATGTACATAAAAATAAATAAATGAATATATGATGCAATCTTTGTCTTAATCTAGGGGCGCCATCTACCTATGAAGTAATTTACTAAAATCTTTGTTAATTCAATTATAAATCATCACATCGAAAATAAATCAAAAATATTTTTAATTTAATGGTATATGTTATGTATGTTTATGTTATTATTTCTTATTAACATAGACATACATGAAATTCTTAGGATAATCTTATATAATAGCATTTTCAAGAAATGTATAAATATGAAACTGCTTATTCAATCTGTCTGTGACTAAAATAGTGTTTTTATGAATATAATTTAAGACGATATTTCAATACATTTGACGACTAATGTTGCTATTCCAAAAAAGTAATTTTTTTATATTGAACTGAAAAGTGTTTCTTTTATCATAAATCTTAGTGCTTAATTTATTATAAACTATTTTTATTTCAAGATCTAGAAAATCTACAAAAGAAAAACCTTCATTAGTTTTTAGTAATATCAAATATTCTGGATAAAATTCTATTATATATAATTTATATATATACATGATATAAGAATTATTGTAAATATTTTCTTTTTCAAAATAGTGTAAATATAAATTACCTAGAGCATTACTAGCTGATCTGATTAGATGATGGAAGTATTTTAATTTTTTGATATAATGTATTGTCAAAGCTAATATAATTTTCTTTTAATATAACTTCTATTAAGGTTTCATATTTTTTAATATTAATAACTTTATTTATGCTAAAATCTTCATGAATCTGTAATAAATTTTCATCATTTCTTTAATATCTATACTATTGAATAAATCTTGAAAATCAAAAGTATGCACAGAATAAATAATTGTATCTTTAATATTATTTATAATTTCACAGCTATTATTAATAATAACTGTATTATTTTGTACTTTTAATTGTTTTCTAATCTCTTGCAGATATTTTTGTAAAATTTTACCTGGTTTCTTTATATAACTATAACTCCCATTGGTTGCGCTTCAAAATTTGATAGGAAGTTCATGACACTTCGGTGTAAGAAAAATATGGGGTTAGTTCACTTTCTCACAATAAATATCTAATTTTTTTATGAAATATTTAATTCTATTATCTATTTCTCTTGTACTGAAATTAGTTTCAATACATGCGCCATTATTTAGAATATGTTCTTTAAGTACTTTACAATAATAATACTTACAAATGATAGCATAATTTTTTGAAACTTTGTCAAAACAAATTATAACAATATTCTTTATGCAGATCGTCTATCTGTGTTTTAATATTCTAGTATCTAATTTCATCATGTGTTTTAAAGTTGTGTCTATACAAATCATTCAAAACTTTATGTTTATACTCCTAAAAGCTTCTAAAGGCATACTATATTTTATTGCCATTTTCAATATAAAATTCTCTATATCTTTTTTTAATTGGGTTTTAATACTCCCATTACTATTGGATATTATCATTCTATGTTTTATTCCCTTTTCCATTAGTTCTCTTAATATACTATAAACATATATTTATTTATTTATAGGGGAGTGTAGGGTATGACCGGGTACCCTTGATTCTGGCAATATTAGTTCTTCTTTCTATCGGACAGATACAGAATTACACTCTACTCTTCAAGAAAAATGAAGAGTCATAGTGGCGTGTTACATTTGTTGAATTCACTGCTTCTGTGAAGGTTTATTTGTTTTAAGATGTCAACTCTGTACTGTTGGTTTAATTTGAAAATATCCTTACTTAAAAATCATTACACTTTTAAAAACCATTTTTAGTCAAGCTTACTATACGGTTAGTCAGGATTTATACCCTAGCAAACAATAAGGATTTATTCCAATGCTCTGTTCTATTTCGTCTTTTATAATATCTGCACTCGGGGTGAAAACGTGTACTCCAAGTGGCATAAGATCGGGACAATCAGTATTGATGATTCCTCTGATTAAGACGATAAAACATATCAAACGTTGTTTTTTTTAATGGTGAATTTTCTAATTTAAGTAAAGAAGAATGGTAAATTTAATTTAAAAACTGACTTATCTGTGTCTACGAAAACTACAGTGGCGCAGAGGAAGAAGACAACTGCTTTGCATGTGAATTTTGTAACTAATATTCTTAAATTGTCATATAAAATAAAAACGGTTGCAAGTTTTCCACTGAAAATCGATTTCTCCTAATTTCTCATAACATTAATAGTGGGGTAAAACTGGGTAGTTTGACTTTTTTTATGTAAAAGGCATTAATAAAAAAATAATGGAACAGTGACTTTTCTGGAAAGATATATTGTACTCCGATTAGCAATGGATATTTTAACCCTCTAAACGTTTCACACGTATTTTTTCGTTTCTCATATTGTGCCCAAAAGCAGATAATCATGTCCACGTGCATAATTTCTTAAACTACCACGGATGAAATACTCTTAAGATATCAGATACTTGATTAAACACATAAATTAAGATCCAATTATTCATTTTAAGAGTAAATTTTTGATGTTTTAAAGGTAGTACCTCAAAATAGCTAACCGCTCAGATGGTTAATAGAATTTCTCAAGTTCCATGTCAAACATTGTATCTCCAGCAGGCCTTCGAACTTTAGCTACCCGGTTTTAATTCACATTCCCCTGCAAACATATTTTTGATTTAACTAACCCATTCATACTTGAAGAATTTGTTGAGGGTTTAGAAAATAACGAAAAACAAATATAAATTTTAATTTCCTTTCTTTAAACAAAAGATCCTGTCTGTTCTGTTCAAAGATCTGTTCTTCCTAAAAATTTCCTTTTGGTAGTTTAAAAAAATACAACCCTGATACGCAGAAAAGAAAAGAATAAACAAAAAAAGGAACATAGGTCGCAGTACAATGTACGATTTCAGGAGTGAACAGAAGTCAAGGTTTATAGACTTTTATCTTTCTCATCATGACGAAATGGTGGCCATTCAGGGAATTTTTGAATTGCTTCTGCCGACGGCAATTGGACAATAGATGTCTCTAAGGAAACTAAAGAAAAGCTAGGCGTTCTTTGGATTTCAAACTACTGCATTGAAATGGGGCAGATAATACACTAAGGAAGAATTCTTTCTATATGCAGCAACCTATATTAGAAAAAGTAAGATAAAGTGGAAAAAGGCTAATAGTGTATTGCAGTAGCGTACTGTCTTGAAGAAGACCATCATGAATGTATAGTAATCTTGCAACTACTAGGCCATGGGGAGAATAAATTTAATAAACTGTTTTTATAAGATTAGTTTTTATTTTACTATAAACTATAAATTTTTATTTTAAACATTATCTGATTATTATTCTGAGTTTATAATTCATTATTATAAATATTATGAAAATCAATGTTTTCTCGAATTGACTATCACAATAAATTCACGTGTTTAATTTAAAATTTTTATTAAATTAATCGATTAAATAAATAATATTTAATTAATAAAATATTAAAATAGTGCAATGCGAACGAAAATACATAGGCTTACAGAATTTCAAAACAAATGAAACTGAATGAAAAATCGGATGCAAATTTCTTCTTTACAAACATGACACAGATGAATTTAAATAGAAGTGCATTTAAAACGGTAAAAACGAAAATGAAACCTAAAGAAAAAAAATTTCGTTATTCTTGAATATAAATAATGATTTGTTTTGCTAATGCATTTTTTGCAGCCAATATAGGATTCTGAAAATCATAGTTTGTTTATATAATTTTCACTTCTTGCTGAAAATATCTATTAAATTTTAAACAGAAATAGATTTATATATTTTCAAGATTTTTTTTCTTGAAGAAAAATACTTTGTACTCTTGAAGATATCAGCCTTCTTGAAGAAAAAAAATAAAACATTTTGAAAATATAAAATATTTTTCATTTATTATTACGTGAAAATGAGGCTATTATTCTTAGTTTTTTTATGTGTCTACCTAAGGACTTTTAAAATATTTTGAATATGATGCAATTCATTTCTTAATATACGCATAACTTAACTGCCATACCACTTTTACACACACAGTAGTTATTTACTTTGTACCGGTATATATCTGAGTGAGGAAGAACTGTTCTCTTTACACCAGCAGAACTCGCTCTCCAGAAAAGTTTTTGAATTTTTGAAGCGTCGTTAAGAACCATTCGTTTCTGTCAGAATATATTTTACCGAAGTCTTAAGTTGTATTTCGCGTGAGAAGTGTCACTTCATTAATGATGTTTTGACGATCGCCCGTCACGTTAAGTGGTGATTCTTGAAATGACGAGGTTTACCTTCCCTTGTTGAGATCTCGTGCGCGTGCGTGATATTACATATTTTCCATTTTAGATAAATAAATATCTTGTTTATCTTTCGTTTATGAAGGAACAATACATTAAATTATCAGAATTATATCATTTCTTTGTCATCAGTATGTGAAACTTTTTTTAGCAGTTTAGATAACCATTATTCTTAGAAAATACCTCTTCGAAGAGCAAATGATATATTGTGTAATTCAGGGAGAAAAAATGATTACAAATTTCAATATTTACTCATTGAGAAGGAATAAATATTATTATCTCAGAAAATTCTTTGAAACTTTGTATTTTCTAAGTGCTATTAGAAAGATATTGAAATGTTCATTTATATACCGAAATTACACTTTCATCCTATAATAGCATGAAAAAGATAGAAACTACAAAAAATTAAACAAGAATTAGCTGAACATATTTTAAAATTTCTCTGAGAACTCTCTATTGTGAGTATTACATTTAACCACTAAACTAAACAGATTTTTTTCAAAATTTTCTTTCATATTATAACTCAAAATAATTTTCTAAGAATATTTCTTTTCTGGAGAAACTTCATACAAGTAAGCAAATTTATAAAACACTCAATCATATTTTTTCAATCCAAAAACATCGAAATCATATCTAAATAAAGATTGGAACAATAAAACCATTTTCAATAGTTTCCTTAATGCCCTAATATACTATCACATTTCATAAAATCTATTGTCAGTTATGGTCTACCGATATGAATTCACATTTCTGTAGAAAGCTCTTCTCTTTTCAATGCCGTAACTATGGCTTTTGAATGAGTAAACAAGAAATAAAATTTGGATGAAGATTTCCACATCTGATTAACTCTGATGTCCGAAATGTCCCAAATATAAAGTCTAATAAATACTGATTTGAGAAATAAAACTTTTTTTCTAAGAAATCGATTTGAAATGTCTTAAATAAACAAAATAATAATTAGCTTAAAAATAAAAATTATAGCATTTATATTAAAACACAATACAGTTTCAATTTAATGTTCTTTAAAATACAAATGTTTTTCAGAAATATCTTCACTCAACGTAAAATGAAACACAATTTGTGATTTTTCTTCACAATAATAAGTATTCAGCAACCTGAGTCTCTGAGCTTAAAAATTGTTACGATCAGCAGCCCATCAGAAAAAAGAGCCTTCGCAGAATACTAAAGATCGTGAGCAGTGTCGAATAACGGCCTCGATAAGAATATCTGGAGAATTTAATTTTTCATTTTCGAAACTACTTCAAGCATGCAAGGCTTTTTTCTTCGTTTAAAATATGGCCCGGTTTTCGTGTTCTTGGTATCTAAACTTTGCTGGAAGCTTAATCATTTTGGAAATTTTGCAGCCGACATAGCGAAGCAGAAAAAATGGCAATGAAAAAAATTCTTGTGGTCCTAGGGAAGACATGTTTTAAATTACGAAGACCCAAAATCTATTTCATTTTATCAGCCCTTCGTATTTTTAAAAGTTCCCGAGTTGAAATCCTTCTTTACTCTCCTTGTATGATTTATTGCTTGCTTTTTCATAAAAAAAGAAATACAGAATTTTCTTTCTACTGATATAATGTGTAATAATACGTAACT
>BGPR01000639.1:154326-217839 GCA_013235015.1 Araneus ventricosus
GGTTTCGTTCTTCTATCGATCTCCGTTGCCGAGTTATTTAATTTTAAAATGAGGGAGTCCTTTGTTGGACACCCTGTATCTGTATCGCGTTTGATAACAGTAAATATTGTATCAGCCGTTGTATTCTGTTCGTAACGATTTTTGCACCACAAAATTAGCAGAAGGTATGCCAGCCTAAATACATTTTCCTGTTAAGATGCATACACAATTTACTTAAGCAATTAATGACATATAAGTATCATAAATAAGTGACACTCAAGTACCGTTAAGTGATTACTTAATGAGATATAAGTGACACTTAAATTAATTTTTACGAAGGTAGATCTTTGTCTTCTTATCGGAAGTGTTCGAATTATTTTTTATTTTTCATGCGCTACTGATAAAAGTGAAATATGGAATCACGCACTGATCGCATCATCGCAATCGCATGATGATTGCATTTGAGAACTTTTCTTTCAATGAATGCTCGCAATTGATTGATTTTTGCTTATTTTGATCTATAAACAACATTCTTTCTTATTGTTAAACAAAGAGAAATATACTGGGACAAAATCTGGAGAGTGCAGGTTAAGTTAAATGCTACATTTTTGTAATATACATTTATTTACATACCACATTTGAAAAGATGTATTAAATATTTATTTACAAGAATTCCATCAAAATAGGTTTAAAACGATAATAATGCAATTGTTCTCTATCCTTATGGAAATACTGTTTTTCAAGCTTCTTTTGACAGCGTGGCTTAGTGTTAGTTTAGTCCTATTAACGTCCCATTTTCAAGAAATACATGGGTTATTTTGTTACGGATTTCGTAATTTTGAGCTGCGGTCAGATGAGGAGGACGACACCTGAGCTGTCACCCCTTCAAACTTGCACACCACACCAATGGGAGGAAGATTGACGCAATACCTTGAATCCCTGGCATTATTCATTTCCTTTGTAAGTTTTAAGTAAACCTCAACAGATACTCTATTATCGTAGAAAAAAGGTGTATAATATTCCATAACCTTATAATAATAATATAACAACAATATAAACTGCCTGTGAATAATAATATAAACTACCTGACATACTTAATACAAATACCATATGAAAGCCCTTTCTATTAAGTTGAAGCCTAAAAAAGTCTAAAATTATGGGTCTAAAAAAGTAATATGTATTTATTTTGATTTCACGACACTTGTAATGTTGGTTGGTTGATAATCCAGTTCTTAGTTTTACTCATACATACTAGGGAATATGATAATTACTATCAGAGAAAGGATTTTTTGATGTACCACTGTAAAAGATTTCTTTTTGTAAATACAAGATACCCTGAAACTAGGACTCCATTTTTTAAATACATTCCCACTAAAAGGCTGAGAGAGTATTAAAGGTTGACGGGAAAAATGTATATGGTTGCAAGAAAATTGAAACTCCAAAGAACAGTATATATTTAACAACAATGAAAAATTTACGAATTTGGAGATTAAAATATTTACTCTTGTGACATAGGAAAACAAAATATCGTATATATAGGAATAGAAAAGGATCGTAAAGACTTTACAGACTACATGAGAAATACAATAAAATCTCAACAGATAATACTTTTATACAGTAAAACCTAAATAATAAATTGTTAAAATGACAGCACAAAATAAATATGTTCAAATACAAAAATATTTAAGAATGCAACCCATGGCAGACATACATAAAACATTTCAAGGGTTAACAAGTAATACCCATATTAACAGATTTAAATTTGAACAAACTCCCCACACTACTACATTTGAAGTATAGAACTCTTATCAAATAACATGCATAAAAGTTCGAAGACCTTTAATAAATGATTAAACTGACATACAAGCAGTTCCAAAACTGCATATTTATATAAATCACATAAACATTTATGATAAAGTGTTTTCAACAAAAAAATTAAATTCTTGCACAGTAACAGAAAGAAATAATGCAAAACACAGAGAACGACAGAAAAACACACCGAAATTCCAGTAGCCGGAAGTATAGCAACACAAAAATTAAATAAAATTCAAATTAGTAAAATAAATAGCTGATAGTCACCTATTCGACTACACTCCATAGTGGAAATCACTTCCAAATTCAAAAGTCAGACAAACGGTTACAAATCTATATCAAAATTAAATAGATGTGGTGTAATTTACCAATATATGAGATCTTAAAAACAATCCTGAACCATGAATCCCTATTTGCAAGCTTAGGTCGCATGAAACGACAGAAAAAGCTAACCTTAACACAGTTATTCCCGTCCTGCATTATCATTCGCAGGGCCGTCTTAACAAATTTGAGCGCCCTGGCCCAGAGTAATTTGGCGCCCCACCAGAACCGTAACTATGAGTTTGAGAGCCTGTAGCTCAGCGAAAATACCTACCTAATACAATAATTGAGGAGTAAAAAAAGTTACTTGTTCTCTGATTAACGCTTTGTAATTTTGTAAACCAGTGTTTTTTGAAAATCAGCGTTTTTTGTAAATCAGCGTTTTTTGTAAATCAGCGTTTTTTGAAAATGAGCGTTTTTATCCTATTGCACGCATAATTTAGGATTTTTTCTCTAAATGTTTCTGTATGAATATTTTTTGAAATGATACATATTCATGTAATATTACAAAATCGATGGCTGTCCGTTTGCAACCTCTAATAATATCTTTATTTGTAACATTTTAAAAATTTTATTAAAATATATTTTTTGGTTCAAAATTGAGATAAAATCAGTAATGTAAAGTTTTAGACGACTTTGGATCAATGGCGCTCCTGTCCAGTTAGCCCATTAGATAGGATGACCCTGAGCACTCGGGGACATTGAATGACAGCCACTGCAATAGCTCGGAACTGAGGTCGGAGCCCTAAGGAGCAGGTACATTCCTGAAGGAGATGCATACTAACCTTGGTAGGAGGTAAATCATCCCCCACAGAGGAAGCGAGAGCCCGCATACTTATCCAGCGGCATCTCATCCGCGAACTCGCGGTGCGCAGCCCAGGGGTGGACAGGAAATGGTAAAGTGTTCAGAATCCCCATTCCCACCGCATAAACACTTAGTGACAATCCGAATTTAAAACGACCCACCTGCCCGTGAGGGTGTAAGACAAATAAGGTCATCGGGGTTAGAAACAGACTACCAGCCTTAGGCGGACAGAGGGAACAACAACATGGATAACATACGTTCAAGTGCAACGGCGCAGCTGCTTTTGCATAGAAACATTCGCAAACACATGAAAAGTCACATAAAAAATAGTTCACAATTTTACAAAGATATGAGAAGTAACATCAAAAAGATTTTTTTTGTTTTACAATTCACAAACACAACAGAAGTAACTTCAGCAACTTTCGAAATTGATAATAAACACTCACTACTGGAATAAACATCAAAGAACACACGGCTCAGTAATATTCTGTAAAATATAAGTAAAAGCAATTAGTGCCAGAGTCGAAGGAGAATGTTAAAATCATAACTACAAAAATGTGTATCTATTTTATATAATTTTTATTTCTTGGAAATATTAAGACTGTTGCAGAGTCTTCATATGGTTTTATGATGTAAAAATTTCTAAGAAATTTATTTCTACATCCATTTGCTTTTGAATATATCAATTGGTATAGAAATTATTTTTAAAATCTAAATACATGCCGCTGGTGTCTATCTTTCATTTGAGTCAGTGAGCTCATCGATCTCTTTCATGTAGTCAAATATTTGAAATTCATCTAAGTTATGTTCCCACATTCAGAAGTGCAATAATGGCTGGACAGATTTCTTCATTAATCAATGATGATACAGACACGTAATTATTTTAAAATGCATTTATTGTGGTACTTTTTAAGGATTCTCTTTCAAAGCTTCTTAATGCTTCTAATCTAGTACACAAAATTGGCAATTTCATGAAATTTACCAGTCAAAATATTTATGGCAAAATAAGAAATTTTCATTTAATTACAAGAACTCTGAATTCATCTTCTAGAAAAGAATAATTTAGCCGTAAATAGCATTTATTGCACTGATGAAGACTTTCCAAATGCATTTATGCCATGCATGATTTAAGTCCCACAAAAAGAAAGCCAGTACATTTTTGAAGTAATGAATTTGATTGCAAGCAAGAAACTATATTTAAACGCATATTTTACATACCAATATTCTAAACAAAACAATACACATTTCAACTTGTGAATTTCTCTTCCGGAACGAACACTACTATATTTAAAGAGCTTCATTTCATCAAGTCCCAAATTAGTCTGAAGGTGCTTAAATAAATTTTAATTAGTATCTCTTTTAATAAAAATAGAATGAATAAAGATTATTCTGCTTAAAAGCATATGTAAAGGTAAGGGAGATAATGATATTGGCGATTGTTTTTCAGTTCTTTTTATTTATCTCGCTTACAAATGCTAGTAATACGTGCTTAATGATAAATTGATCGCATTATACCCATTCTACTACACCTTTCAGAATAGAGAAGGCACTGAAAAGGATTAGAAAATGCCAAAGGCCAATTTAAAACTTCCTGAATACATAGAATTTAAAAACAAGTAATTCGTTAAAAAAGTATTTACTTTGCAAAGTATTCTGACGTAAAAGGCATAGGTTTAATTGCACCACTTAATTTAAAACTGCTCACTTCAATTTCGCTACTAGACTACTGAAGAGCAGCTGCTTTAAAAATGCAAAGCAAACATTTGATTAAATTTGTGCAAAGCAGTTGCAAATTTGAGTCTTGTGAAAAAAAAACAAAGTTCTTGAATTTTCTACAGCACACTTGAGGACGAAGCAAATGAATAAATAATGAATTATGAAGATAAATATTTTTCTTTCAAAGTAGACGAAATTGAGCGAGTTTTGAATTTCACTTTTATTTTAATTAGTTTGCATTACTCAAAAGGGAACTCGATGACGCTTTTCAAACAGGTAACACTATTAGTTAAAAATGAGCTTATTTGAATTCCATTTCGAAATTCAAGTAAAACAAAAATTTATTAACCCTAATTGAATTAAATTTATTTTTAAGGAAAGGAAACTTCGTTTAATATTCAATCAAGTTAACGGAAAACTATAACACTGCTTCAGAAACATTCGCCTCTTCAAAATAAAACACTCCAAACACTGTCGAATTCCGAATGAAAAATCAACGGACCACTCTGCTTTTTCCTTCACTGCTTCAAGCGTAATTGTTTCCAACAAAAGTAATTTAAAGGCAAATAGTATATCGTACACTCGCCTCGTTTTTTGTCCCGATGCCTCTGTGTTATCAGTCACGCTTAATTAGTTGCTGAACCTCACTCCCCCGCCCTACCTCGTCCGGATCTGTAAACAGAATGTTTTATCCCCATTGTTGGAAACAAAACGAATTGCTTCCATTTAAATCTAGCGTAACATTTCTTTGTTAGAAAAATAACGACTAATAATGCCCAAAGATACCAGAAATGTGTTCCGGTTTTTGTGAAACGGAATGGTGTTTGAAGGAAAAAAATACAATTTCAGATAAATTCCATTCTCCCTTTTTCGCAGAAGAAGAAGTGTTTTAATTCCTATAATTTTAAAGATTTCTGAAACATCTGGCTCATTCATTGAAAACTATTTTATTTTAAATGCCTGTGGGAAGAGAGTGTCTCAAAAGCATTATGCTCTGCATGAAAGAGACAAAATACGTTCTCTGTTTATTCTGAAGAAAAATAAATCGCCCCATTTGAAGTATATCTTGAAGCAGAAAGTCATTGTGGATTAAAATGAAAAACTTTCAAGGCATTGATTGTTCTTGACATTTTCTGTAAATCAAACGGATGGGAACGCATTTCTCTTTGATTATGATAATATGAATCTAAATTCCTAATTCATATTCCCAGATAGTAGTTCCTGAAGTATTTTATTCTTAATATCATATTTACTTTTTTTCTAAGAATACGCAAGAACTTCGCAAAATTATATATTTCCACTGCAACTAACCATCTTAATATTTTAAGCTTGAAAACAGAAAAATCTTGAAAGATGTTGAATCATTTGACCATAAAACTTGCTAGATTAATTTAAATGAGAAAATCTGAAATTGCTTCATTTTCGTTCAGACTATGTAAAAAGTTTGGGGATGCATTTTCTTTTTCTAAATTGGAATTTTGAAAACGTATGATTTTATTTTAAGGAAATATATGGCTTTATTTACAAACATTATAAAACCATTTTTTACCTAAATGAACCATGTCATTAATATATGAAAAATCTTGGTGAATATTTCTATCTTAATTGGGTATTGATTGCTATTATTGCGAGAACATATTCCTATTCCTTACCCGAATTAATAACTTGGGGAACATTAAGGTAATTTTTATAAGTAATATTTAATTGGGCAGTATAGCCGGAATGAACCACTAATATATTTAGGAATTTTTGGGAATATATAGAATTTTTTTCACTAGTTTGGAAGCTACATACGAGAATGTGTGGTTTGATTTTTATAGGATGTATCACTTTATTTTGCCTGAATAAAGCATTACTACAATTTAAAACCCTTATGCAACAATATAAGAAAGGCTGGATTTAATTCTTATGGTTAAAAAGTGTGTATCAAATATGATCTTATTTTACTTGAATTTGCTACTAATATATGCCATTGTAAATGTCATGCAAACATTATGAGATTGTATATCTCTTTTTTCATGGAAAGTGTACATGGATTTTGTTGATGCATTGTTATGAACATTTGGGAATAAAGCATTATTAAACCTAAATCACCAATTAATATGTACAGAATCTGCGAGAAAATCTGAGAATATGGAGCAGTCGTGCAATTTTTTGGACAAAATTTCAAGTTGCATACGAGTATTCCCTTCACTTTTAGGATTTTATGGCTCTTTTTATGAAACAGAACCTTTATTTAATTGAAACTTATGGTTTTAATATTATGGAACCCAGTTTTATTTTTCCCAAATAAACAATAATTTTCCATTGTACCTTACTTTTAAATATCTTGTTGGTAATTAATATAAGTACATATTCTTTTAGCCCGGAGTTTTAATTCCATACTGAATAATTTATCGCTACACGTTCAGATACGCTATAAAACTTTTCTAGCATTCTAATGCTGACATGAGAGTACTGATTTTCAGATATACTTTCGCAAATTTCTGTTAGTTAGAAAATCAGTTTTAATATAAATAATGAATGTAATTACAAAGCTCGCAAAATTACTATGTTCTAGAATTTATTACAGCAGCTATTGATGAAATTAATTTATTGTGACGAAAATAAATAAGATAAAATAAAAGCAAAAATTTTAAGTTAATTAAATAAAATTAATAAAAATAAATAAAATAAAATAATTAAAATAAAATTAAGTTAATTAAAATAAATAAGCAGGTGATCATAAATCAAGACGTTTTAATGAAAGTCAAAAAATTCTTACAGCTCAAAAATGCATTTATGATGGAGAATTTGCGTTATATTATATTTTTGAGATTAAAATTTAATATATCAAAGAACAGCTTGATATTCCCCTAAATTTTTTAAAGTTTAATAAAAATAGATATATTGTCTTTATATGATGAGAGCATTTTAAATGCTTAATTTCTTTTCTTTAAAACAACTTCTAATATCTTGAGAATTTGCTTCGATATTTGTCTGATAATGGAACAATGAATATTATACTCATGAGCAGAATGTCATTCCACATGAATAAAAATACTAGCAATCATTTGCTTTATTATATTCATTTTTAATTAAATCATTCTTAAACCAATTTACAAGGAAAATAAATTTCGTTGGAATCTAACCTATGGAAGATATTTATACACATCGTAAAAGTTTCGATTGCAGAAACAAAGTTAGAAATACTTTAATGATTTCAGAAGATAGTTATCTACTCCTTTAATCAGAACAAATTCTTTCATTTAAAAATTCAAATGATTTTAAATTTCTTTGCCAAAAGATTTCTCTTTGAATAAACTAAGAAAATTTTCGATAATACTTACTTTTTCTATTTTTCCCCGATTCTTTTAGTAATATGTACCATAAAATTCTACTCACAGAAAGAAAGGAAAAGCCCAAGAAACGAATTTTTATCTTTTATCCTTGTAAAGAGCAGAACCCCGATTTGCTCAGAAAATACAAAACCTTTCATGGATACAAGATTTGTTACTTACCACTCTCAGTTGAAAGAGGAATTTTTCCTTATCTATCTTGCTTTGTTTTGTAAAAAGATTTAGCTTGTTTCTGTACAAAAAGAGCTATTTCTTCCGTATTTCTAAGAGAATTACAATATGCTTGATTTGAATTACCTTTTTTATATTCTTAGGGAAATTAGAACTGTTCAGCTAAATTAATTAATTAAGCGTAAAATATCAATTAAGTGTTAGCAAAAATGCATACACTTTTATCACCATACAAATAGTTTTAAAAACAGATTTTGTTTCAATAATACTCTTTCAATACTTCCTTTATATGATGCTTGTATTTTTCCGAATTTTCAGCCAATTATTGAAAGAAATTACAAAAGATAAAAATTTTCTAGTCATACTTAAATATATTTTCTTTCACAAGTATTAAGGACTAACAGAAAAAATATGTTTTAAAACAAAGTCAGCTTTATTAAATCAGCATGGAAAGAACCGATAATTGTTTCAATGAGATTTTGGAACAGGATTTGCTAATTATAAAGGTAAGTTTTAAAAGATATTTCCGGTATTGCGGCTGTTAATATTGAAACATTCTTTTAGGGACAAAAAGTGTTTATATTTTTACAAAAGTAAAACAACTACGTTTAACAAAATTTGCAGTGAATAAAACATGTGAAATCCATTAAAAACTGCATCAAAATGAATTCGATATATCTTAGACCCTTTTTTCCATCCATACATATCGGAACAATTTCAGTTCAAAAACGGAAATAAAACATTATATCACACAGCAGATAATAAAACGGACCATTATTCTGCTTTATTTTAAAACTTATTTTTTTTGTTTTCTGATTTAAGAATTCTACATGGTTGCTTTGGAATGAACGGAGAAAACTAACGTTTCTGGTATTAAATTCAGATCGTTTATTTACATTATTTGTAAAAGTTGTAATTCCCCAGAACAAAAAACCTAACATTATTAGTAAAATAAAACAAACTACTGTAATTTCCACTCAGTTTCTTTTCTTTCATTGTTTGTTCAGCGTAATTTTTATAAGCTTAATTATAAAATTGCTAAACCTGATCAAGTCTTACGAGTGCAAAAATGATTAAAATATAAGCTGTCTTTATCTGTATATAAGAGGATACGAATAAATCCTGTAAAAATTCAAGAAAGAACAGTGTATCAAAACTATTTCATTTTACACAATTTTACAAAAGAGCGTGAAGTCGTAAACGCTTTGATTGCGCGTTACAGGGTACTGTTTGATCTAATGGGAATTGGGAAGTTCTAGCCACTTTTATTCCAGTTAAAGCTATTGCGAAAGTTGAATGAAGTTGTCTATCTTGCCTAAAACGGGAAATATACAATGTTTAGAAGATGCAAGAGAGGTATTTTCAGTTATTTATTCCTCAAAGTGAAATAGTTTGAATTAAACTTTGGCTCCATCATGCACTTTTTACATATTTCCGTAGGAATTTCTTAAATTTGTCTTTTCACGATTAACGACCAGATTGAATATTGAATTGAAATGTACAAAGGCTGTTTGCACATTTTTTAGACAATATTTATGGTACTTACGGAACTATTTTACATATATTTTTGTGTTTTAAATATTCAGTTCGATTACCCCTACTCTTAACTATTGTCTTCCTATATTGTAACTTCCATGACGATAACGCCTTTTGTAGGTATTTTGCCCCATGCCTCTTCAACAACTTTTCAAAGTTCAGAAAGGGATGTAGGTCGATGTTTGGATAATGCGTATTTTACAAGTCCAAATGCGAAAATATTCATCACGGTGCCACATCAGGAGATATAGCAGGAATATCAGTGAAGGGCATAGCCTTAATAGCCATTCCTTGTTCTATTTTTTTTCCAAAAAGTTAACAGTGGATTGTGATGCGTATCTGCGTGCTTTGTCTTCATGCAGTTCTACTGATTGATGGAATTTGGGTAAGGAGGTGGTCTTTCACAATTGGAAATTGGGAATAAAATAAGTTCCTAGTAGTATGTGGAGTTGATTCTAACATTGTTCTCCACTCTCTTTACTTTAATTTTACTGTTATATGAAAAATCAGAAAGGATCATAAATCCCATAGAAAAACTTCCTTAAGTTACTTTAAACCTTGTTTTATGATGTTTTCTCCTCTGATGATAATAAATTCATCAATTATTCTTGTCATCTAATAATCATTTAAATAGACCTAAACTTTGTCTATTTTTATAATTTTTATCTATTTTTTTCCTGATAAATGCTTTTCATTAAGAATGCTGCAGTAATGTTCTGCGTTCAGCGATATGACGATGATCGTTGATTTTTTTTTGGCATTTTTAAAATTCAAATCAGTGTTAATTATTTTGTTTACAGTTGATACTGGACATTTTAATGGTTTTTCAGCAACCCTTTGAATTGGTTGGTTGGTTGTCTTCTTTTTATGTCGCAAGAGCCATTCTTGTCTACCTTTGACTTGGAGGATTTTATTTTATCATTAAAAGTCTCACCTTTGCAACATTCGAAGAACTGCATTTTTTCCTTGGATAAATTTTTGTAACAATTTTTCCACTTGCAGACAGATTAGACATTTTTTTCCTTTCCAATTAACAATATTACCTATCACGAATTAAGATATAAGAAAACCAGAGTCCTTCAAGAACTGAATAAGAATAACTCTCTTTGGAAAGAGCAAATTCGTATTCTTTCATCAACGTCTCCTTTAAAAGCCCAATTTTTTATGTAAAGAAACATTTTTGGTAAGAAATTATAATTTATACTTTCAAAAATATAACTGTAGTGTAAAAAAATCTTTCGAAATTTGAACGACTTTTTCCTAGAGTGAAACAAAATCTTCTAAAAAAATGAGAAAATATCATCTGTACTTATAAAGTCATTAATATTTCCACTTACATCTACTTTTCAATTTGAAACGCATTTCCCATGCATTTTAAAATTGCGAGTGCTAACTATATGCAAAATTATTTTACCACCCTATTTCTGTCAGGAAAATTGTACTTGGAAGCCGAAGAAAAAATGGTGATAATCTGTGATAATTGTAATGTGAAATTATGTTAATACAACCGGAAAATTTTGATGAAATAATTTATACTAAAATGATCTCATTAGATATTTTTCACAAATTGTGAAGGAAATGAGTTTAGTTTAGTTATAGTAGCGTCCCGTTTTATGTAACATGAGGTGTGTTTTCGGACAGACCTCGTAACGTTGAACAGCGGTCGGATAATTAGGAAGACACCTCAGCTGTCATTACCTATCTAAACTTCCGCATCACGCCAGCGGAAGGACGTTTGACCCACTATACATGATTGAACATGCAAAGAGCCAACATGCGCAGTAGATATTGTGTGGAATCGGGTTTCGTGCCAAGAACCCTCAGGCCGTGTAGCGGAGACCATACGACTATACCCCACGACCCTTGAAGAAAAAGAAATTAAAAACGGAATGCCCTCTTCGAACTTTAGCAAACCTAATTTTTTTTTACCGGAACACAAAGTAGAAAGGCATACAGTTTTCAAGAGACTTATTTATTTATTTCATTTGATTACATAATTATTCTATTAGACTCTGGTTAATTTTCGTCCTTCCATGCATTAGAAATTTGGAGATCTCTGTTACAGTAATTTTAAAATTGACATGTAAATCCTGAATAACTTTTCTAGGGAATTTTTCTTAGACTTAAAAGAATTTCATACGCAGCAACGTGAAATAAAGTATATTTTTATTATTTTCTTATATCTTCCTAGATATATCATATGGCATCAGTTGGCAAATTTTATTGTTTCTATACTTAAACATATGATTCATCTTCAAAATTTTTACTCTCACGTGTTATCACCAGCAAAACTTATTTCTCATCTAAAACCCCAACGCGGCAAAATAAGAGATGCGGGGTCACATCTTTACAAAATTTTTAATATTCTGTATATAAAAATTTCGGTTGAGACATTATATCACAGGTGAAAACTCTAGTATTTTCGGACTGAACAGAAATAGTTGTTTATGACGAAGGAATAGTTTTTTTCACAGCAGTCATAGCACTCTTTTACTATAATATGATCAATTTCTTAAAAAAAATATCAGTTAATGTGATTTAAATGTCTCTCCGATGCTATACAGAACTTCGTATAAACAGGAAAATAGTTATCTAATCCATTTGTTGTGCAGATAGAATCAAAAAGCTATTTAGAAATATTATTAAGAGTTTGAATATATTCTGCTGAAATATATTACTAATAGTAACAAATATATTTTAAATCAAGTTATAAGCAATAAAAATCTAATCCAACATATTTTTTCTCGAATAAAACTGAGATAGTTTATTGAAAAGATTCGCAAAATCATTAGAAAATTTAGAAGAGCTTTCAATAATAAATTCTTAAGCAAATATATGTGTATTCCACACAGTGTCATATTTAGATATGTAGTTTCTGTGGATAGATTTTTCTCAAGATAAGTTTTCTACTAAGTATTTTTTTAAAAATATTTAATTCAATAGATGCAAAGAATTTTCATATTCCTGCCAGGTTTTGTAAGACTTTTATTTTATTTTTTCAAGAAATGCAACAGAAATAATTTTTTTCCAATTTTTTTCAAAAAGATATTTAGTATTTTGAATTTCAGAACTTCTATTTATAAATTTTAAATAACGACCGATTTTATAATTTTATATAACAAAAATAGACAGATGCATGTGCTTCATAAAATTAGGGACATCCAAATTTATTATTATATTCGAAAAGAATCACAATCATTCAGTTGGAAATTATTTTATTCTTTGGAAGATACTAAGTTTCTATTTTATTAAATTTCGTTATCGAAACCTATAACTTTCAAAATGCTTATTATAGAATTTAAATCTCCAGTCTTTGTGAGTAGTTTACAGTATTATGACCTAAAGAAAGTGTTATTGATATTTTTCATTTCAATTTTCCCATTTTCTGCGTGCCAGTGTTTTCTAACGTAACATATTTTATTTCAATCAGGATAAGAAAGGATAAAATTTTCGTTTATCTGACATAAAAGAAAAAATGCATGTCTTGGGATCTGAATCAGTTTTACTCTTTTAAAATATTGAATTTGCAGCGAACTATTTGTTGACGGAAAGAAGAAAGAAAATGTAAAATGAGTAGGATCAGAAATCCATTCACAATTAAATTAAAGGAAAGTAGCTTCTGTAACACATAGTGTACATTTTATAAATCAATAACAATTTGTGAAAATAGATATAAATGTACTTGTTTTCTTCGGTTCATTGATTCAGAGGTCGATGTTTATTCCTGGAGGACTTTTTCAAAGTGCAATTTCAGTGGAAGGAAATCAGTTTTCATTTTGCCAAGTTTGTTCTTTTCTTCTGCACTTTTAATGGAAAATTAATAATTTTTGATTCTCTAGACTCTTTTTTATTCAAATATCTTAAGTAGTAATAAAAATTCATTTATTGGAAACAGAACATTTTAAAAATGAGATTTGCTACCTTATTTCGAATGAAAATAGTTTTTTTTTTCATTTGAGCTGTTTCATCTCTATAACTGAGTAATGATTAATTTTCATTTCAGAAAGGCCCTTTCCTGTTCCTTATTACTCCTAAGAATGTTAACAAGAAACAAATCGCTTAAATAGCACTTAGCTGAATTATGGAAGAAGGAATATGAAACGGAAACTAATGAATCTTTAGAGATAAAAAAAATAGATTGAATATGGATGATTAACTAAACAGTCGTCCATCATCAAGAAATTTTTCATTTGATGTGAAAAAAAATTACTTGAATATCAAATGAATATAAAGAATTCATGGTACCGTTTAACTCTCTCATACCCAGGGAGGCGGTCTCAGGCGGTCTAAAAATTTCTAATTAACAGCGACGAAGGCCGGTCAGAGGAGGCTGGCTTCTTCTGAGGGGAGGGGATATTCTGAGATCGCTTAGTAGACAAGCTCGGTAGAAGGTCCAATTATTCTTACCAGCCACAGCCCAATTTCGTGCGCCTTAAGGGAAGGTTAAGGCTATTAGCAGGGGTGGAATGGTGGGGAAAATGACCACCCAGGTCGGGGGAGTGCAATTCATGTCGGTTCATTCCCAAGAGTTCCGGTTATAAAGGAACTAGAAGAAAAAAGTAGCATCGGGATTAAAGAGCTAATTAGACAGTGTATTAGTGGACAATTTTAGTATTATATATAGTATATTAGCATTATAGACAATATATTAGTATTATGTATAGTAGACAATTTTAACTCCAGAAGATTTTTCTATTTGATTTTTTTAACTATGTCATTTAAATCGATTTGCCCCATTTTATTAAGGTGTTTTAGATTTCTACACCCTGTGTTTTTATGGTGTGTTGTTGCTGTGTATGTCTTTCATGAGCTTGGATTTAAATTGACATTTTTTAAGCTGTTGTTTTTTTTTAACTTTTGCTGTTTCTGCACCCTGGAATTTGGTGTATCTTCTCTCGACCATTGTCGGTTTATTGAGTAATGGCAACATTGATTTTGTTATTTATATTAAATTTTTAAATTTATGTCGATGTATATTTGTCCACCAATGTTTCAGTGAAGTATGTAATTTTTTTTTTGAACATAACAAAAAACCTCCCTTCCCCTGGGTCATGTAAAGCCTTAAGCCAATATTGGCAGGCTGGTTCGGAGTGGGTAGTTAATGAATGAAAGTAGAGTTATAGTAGTAGAATATGTAGTAGATAAAGTAGTAGAATATGAACTAGTTTAAAACTTGCATAATTTTGTATCCATCAGATTTCCTGTCGAGAACAACAATTCATACAGCATTCGGTAATTATGTAATTTATATTATGCGTTTTGAGTCTATAAAGCCATTCTTTTTCTGTCACATTCTAAACTGAAGTATAATAATCAATCACCGAGGCTCATACCGTATATACGGGGTGTCCATTCTAATCGTGGACCAAGACCTCATCTCTAAACCGTTAGAGATTGGCTTGTACTTCCAGATTGAAAATTGTTTTCAATGTCATATAGGATTATATTTTATTTTCTTTCAGAAAATAAATGTATTGCTGAAAAAATTGCAAAGAATAAATGTTTGTGCACTCCTGCTGTCCTAGAAGTAATTTTCAAAAGATTTTCGAATAAATCCATGATCATCTTTCACTTCAAGACTTCTCCATTCCTGCAAGCTGATATTGGGAATTTTTTGAGCCCTCTTCGTCGAGGTGACTGCGCCTCCACACAGAAGAATTTCCACTTTAAGGAGAAAGGAACAATCAAGACAACAGACATACACGTGCTTTAACTCGCATTTTAGTTTGTTTTTGTGGACTTCTTTATTTGATTAGTTTTTTTCTTTCTTTTCCTCTCTTGTTCGTTGATATTTGTACATTTCATACTCATTTTTCTTTCCTTTTTACAGTTTTTGTTTGTATATGGTTTTATATGATACTCCCCTTAGTTTCTTGTATATTATCTTAGAGTTTTCGATTTGTATTTTTGTAACATTTTCCATCTCTCTGCCTTCGCTATTATTTGCTACAGAAGCGTCTTCCGATGTCTCTTCCATTTCATGTCCGCCACACTGTTGATATTACCAAACGGTTATAGTTACAGAGGCATGAAGTGGTGGTCAGTTCTATCCTAGAAGTCATATTTAATAAAATATTTTTGACACATAAATATTTTAAGCAAAAAAAATTCCCCTATTCTGCGACTAAAACTGATCGAGCTATGGAGCTTTGAATAGCACTACTTTTGACAATTTTATATCATTTCAACGGGCTCTTCGAGGAGCGAATCGAAGAAAGATCTGCAAAAGAATGAATAACTCGAGGAAGCGGCGGACGCTGATTGGACAAAAATAATGAAATCAAAAGCTTCAAAATTCGACCGGTTTGATTCGCAAATGGGTTTGATTTTTTTTGTTCAAAATGTTATTATGTCAAGAATATTTTTGTAAATGTGATTTTTATAACCAGGGTAATGTATAAAAATTTAGACTTCATATCTTCAGAAGTACATTTATTAATTTAAACAACAAATATATAATTATAATTTGTCATTTAAAGCATTTTTCCAATGTAAATATGCATTTATCTTAAAAGGTTTAGAAATTTGCTATTGGATCACAGTTATAGTGGATGTCCTGTAAATATATTATTTCAGGGAATAAAACGAATTTGTTTATATGTTCAATCTGAAGATGAGATTCAATTGCTTCTAGGCACTTAAGAGGTTCTACTTATTATTTTCATGAAGACTTCAACAGAAACTCCTGCAATTTTCAGCTATTGTTTTTTTCTTTGGCATCCTATTAAAAATTATTTATATATAGACAACCGCCGCATTTCCCATAAATTAAGATTCTGCTTACTCAGCGAAACTCTTACAAAAGATATTCGATAACCCAGAAGGGTAGACTCAATGTTTTCCTTCTGGTGCACTAAAATATGTAAAATTATGATTGGAAATATGAAGAAACAATTAGAAGAAATATGTATTTTTTACGGAAGGAGAAGACCGCGCAGAATATTCCTTTCCACACTTATCATTCATCCTAAATTAAGTAAACGGTGAGTGGGAAATATAATGATTGTTTAATAGTTTAGCAGTCAGCAATAAGTTGCGCCGTATTTTTTCTTACCCAGCAGAGCTCTCGCTTCTTTGCAGTCTGAGTATCAAGCAGAATCACTGGTTGTGAGAAGAATATTGTTACAAAAATCGTTCTGTGGGTCTATGGTGTGAACAGTACAACACGCAGGATAATGGAGAATGAAGGTATATTCACAAATATGCAAGAAACACGTAGCATATGTAACAGGAAACAATACATCTAGCACAGATTAGCAACGTAAACAGACAGCAATTCACAGTTAATAACAGTTCAGTACTTTGAGATTTAGCAACACAAACAGTCGCCAAATCACTAATAACGACAATAACAGCATTTTAAATAGCACTCAGTTCACCAGCTCGCACTGCAAATGAAACTCCAAAGTCGTTCCAGTCTATTAACACTCACTATTCAATACCGCTCGGCGTCTAACAGCTTACTAGCTCGCACAGCGGGTAGAACTCAAAGAGAGATTCCAAAGACGCTCGCAATCCAAGGCAATCCCGGTCGATCAACATTCATTCAGTGCGTGATCCAAGCGCACTCCTTATATAGTCTCCCCAGGGAGGCCGTGACGTCACATGGGATCATCTAGTACATTGAAGCGTACCTCCTTTCCTAATAGAGATATCGACAAAATTCCAGCACCTTTGAGATCCCATATTCCTTCGCCAAAGTCACCAAATTTGTTGTCAAGTCACCAAATTTGTCGCCAAGGTCAAGGTTCTAGGTCTGGCTTCTGCCAGCAATCCCATACTTACCCCTATGAAACACTCGTCCGAACCATAAGACAAACATTGCTAGGAAGCGAATTTCAACGATCGTAACATTATGCAGGTCTTCACTTCATTCACAAAAGGCATTGATTCCTACCAGTGCAGTCACAATGACCTTTCTATTAGCTTTGTTGCACTGAATTAATTTTCTTTTCAAATCTATCGAAAGTGTTATGGAAATTAAGATAAACTAAATGAGTATTTATTTCAACCACAAAGAATTTGAGTCAATCTCAAAAATTTTCTGTTAAATTCGTAAGCCAATGTACTCGGATCTATTTTAAATACATTTAAAGCTTATATGAATGTCCGTTTATTATTTTTTCCATTTCTCTCACATTAACCTAATTGTAAGTGCTTTAAATTTATACATTTTTTAATCATATATAACTGAATTAGTTAATTTTCTCTTTTTATATGATAAGACTCGAGATAATTCTCTTGAAACTCAATTACATGCCAGACATATTAACTAAATCAGAAAACTTGTTGGCGAAAACACTTAGAGTCTGTGAGTGGACTAGGAATTTTGCTTTGTGTTAAGGAAACTAAACAGTTTCTGGCATTTTATTCAATCCAATGTCATCCCGAAAGTAAAATGTATTTTGCATCTATATTAAGATGTCAGACATGCATTTATTGTATGGAAAATCAGTGATAAGTACTTATTTTTAATTTTTTTATTTATTTACATCTGTAACATGAAATATTTGCAAACTCACATTTCCTTTATGACCAAACGCTTACGTGCTTATCAGTAGCTTCGTGGAACGTGATCTTTCACAATTACGATTTCAATGGGTATTGAATATCCCTGCATATATAAACTCGCGAATATTCACAATACTTGATTTTATAGGTAATTAAATGATGACAAGCGTGATGTAATAATCACAAGCATAACTTTTGAAGGGCTGTAATCATAGGAATAAGTGTTAAATATTTAGTGAATAGTTGAAGTTCATATTTGCACAACATACATGTTAAATAAACCTTTCTTAATTAATTTAGTGTGCTTTGATACTTAGTTTATAAACTTAGTGCATTTTATTCCTGTAATAGGTAGGTATTTAAATTAATTATATTTTTAAAAATTATAGTTCGAAATTAATTTTTCAATTACCAGTCCCATATTCCTTACTCCATTTAAAGAGATTCATACAACTGCCTCTGAACAATAGTAGTTGATGCTTATTCGTGTAATGAAGGATTATAATCAATAGACAAATGGGGATTAATTTTCTTATTAATTTTCAAGAATAATATTTATTCCATAAGTAAAATGACGAAAAAACGTAATAGAATGCAATTTAATAGTGCTATTAAACTCAATCAAGAATAAAATCATTATTGTTTTCTTTTTTTCATAAAAACGTTTACTTTATATTCGTGTTCCTGTTGAAAAATGTTTTATCCATTCGAACAATCCAGGACAACATTCTTCCAAAAAATCGATAAATAACTTGATTCTGAGATTGCTGGTCATGTGTAACAGAAGATAATCAGGACAGAGAGAAAAGCAGTCTTTTAAGTCTTTTACTTTTTTCCCTTCTGCCAACTGAGGCAAAACTTCGGACAAGGAATAAAAATCACTACGTTCCCCTGAAGATTGAAAGCTTTTAAATAAAAATTGCATTAGATTGGTAATTTGTTCATTTTCACCCACTCCGACCCAACCTATCCGGAAGGGTGTAAGGCTTTTCACGGGCAGGGCGGAAGACATATACAAACACTATCAAGTACAAGCTACACCCAAAACAGGGACGGAATTTAACTGCACAAAAAATAAAATTCACATCAGAACAAAATACGAAAGAACCCCAGCTAAATACATAAGACAAAAAATGAAAAAAAAAGTCAAGTGAAAAAGAGTAAAATAACTAAATCAACAAAACCTGAAAGCAAAAAAGCCAGAAAAGCCCCGTAAACGATGAAAGACAACAATATTACCTAACATTATATTGTTCCTAGAGCGCGCAAAATGCTGCTGCAACAGAAGAACAATAGTAGACAAAACATTCGATAAGAAAAAGAAAAACTAAGCAACCTTAATAAAAAGTACTATTGGAAAAAGTGGAATAGAATCCGGTCTTGCAGACTTCAACAAGGGTCACCTGCAGCTATGGACTCTAAAAACTGGATATTTTTCTGTAAGAGGCTTGACTTTCGCTAAAACAAAAACCTCTTGTGACCTGAAAGATCCCAAAGGAATTGAAAGGCAAAAGAAGGACTACCAACAAAAAATATTTTACAAATCACAATATATTTTATTTTCAAAAAAATTAAATCATAGCCATCGAGCAATAAAAAGCCGTCAAAATAATATAAAAACCACCAAAGAAAAAGTAAAATAAAGAAGTGCAAATAAAAGTAGAGAGAAATAAAATAAAAGTAATAAAACGTGCAGCTTGTCGAACAACAAAGGTCATTTAGTTGAAAATGCAATAAAAAACCCGACAGCACATGGTTTTAAGTATTAAGATGAAAATAAATGAATTAGTAATTAAGTTCAAGGTCTGAAAAAGTTGAGAAACTACAGTTCCGAAGGGCCCTCAAAAATATTATATTCTCCAACCCTTATTTTAGGAACATTTCGCATCCATATCCAATCGGTACCTTCAGTTTTCTAATATTCCTGAAAATACTTATGAAGACTTAAAATATAGTACACGTTTTTATTTCTTTCTCTAAACAGCTGATACGATCGTTTCTTTCAATTTCAGGAAAAATTTTAAAATCTCAATATTTCTTTAATATGTGAGAGTTTAATATTGCTAAATTTCCGTTTATAATTTTTCCAAAATTATTGAATTTTAATAATACACGGTACAAATATTTGAACATACCCGACTGCATAATGGCGTGCTGAAAATTTCATGACTGACAAGTATTTATTGAGTTCGAAGGCATCAGATTCATAGCATTGAAAGAATATCTGTTAATTTAAAATTGTGAATTCCCTAAAATATATTTACGACGAAAAAGAAAGTGAAAAATGAGTGGGATATAAATTCATTTCATAAATAAATTGTCTGATGAAAAATAATTCTCCCATAATATAGATACTGAAAAATCAGTGAAAATAAATACAAATTTATTTCATTCACTTATTCAAGAGGACAAAATATATTTCTGAAGGATTTCTTTCGAAGCGCAGTTTAAATAGAAAGAAAATAAATTTTCATTTTAGTTATCTGTTTCTTCTATACTTTTTAAAGGAAAACAATTTCATTAAGATCTCTAAGATATAAAAAAATCATTTACTCGTGACATTAAGTTTTTAAAAATAGATATTGAAATTCTTTCTTCAAAATCAAAGTTTTTTCTTCTTACACTGCATGTTTCGTCTTTCTAATTATTTATGATTGATTATCATTTCATAAATGCAGCATTTGTTATATTTTAATTACCGCCGCTAAGTATTTTTATACGCGACATAATAATTAAGTAAATACAGTAATTAGCTGAACAATGAAAGTACACTAATGATGCTTAAAAGATGAATGACAAAAGGATTGGTTCCGAAAGATATACTTCGTAAGATCCTTTGATCCAGAAAATCTTCGAAGAAAAGAAAAAAAAAATGTTCTAAATTTCAAAAGAAGATGAGCCACTTGTAGTTAAGATATACGAAGACAAGATATCTACAAGATAAAAAGAAAAATTACATTTTGTGTCATTGGTAGTTTAAAAGTTGCCCAGTTTCTGCTGATTTCTCCAATTATATCGATTTAATTTTGAAATTATAAACATCTGGGCTAGTATCTGAGACAGGGTGTTGCATTCAACCACGGTAACCAACTCGTAAGGTTTCAGCTTACAGACTGGGGAGTTCCTGGGACTAACCTCGACTCCAGTGTTGTTCTGACCTTTATGTAGGTCTGATACTTGTTAAATCAGACTTCACAAGTCATGTGTAATCCTGCTGCTGTAGTGTCGAATCTTCAAGAGGTAGTCACCCTATCAATGAAATTAGAGAAAAAACAGAAATAAAGTGATTATATTAAGTAGGAAATTGAATGAGATAACTGTTAAAACAGGAAATTGACATTTAATAAATACCTGAATATCGCAGAAAATATTTGAAGTAACTTGTGCAATATTTCGAGAACTGAATAAATTGTCGGAACGACTTTAAGCTATTTCGAGCATGAATTAAAAGATTTCAGAATTCTTCGGAAGGATATGAAAGCTCAGAATATATCGGAGACACTGTAATTTGACTGTAATATGATTTGGTTAATTTGCAGATTTTCATGGCACTTCTGAGTAAATTAACGTGTATTTTCTTATAATACAAAAGATTTTTGAAATTAAATCAATACATTACTCTACCTTAGTTTTGCGCTCTTCATTTAACTTTTTGACGGCTATTTATTTATGTCATAATTTAACCAAATGATATTGTTCCTTTCCAACTGTTTTTCAAAGGGAACGTACGCATCGTAGTTGGCTGATAATTGCCTAATAACAAAACGTTTTATCAGAGCATTTCAAATCCTTACTTAGATTCAAAAAGATAGCTTTAGATATTTTTTGAAAACCAATAAGGGCTTACTTTTCCTTTTAAAATGAAGTATTTTTAATAACGCATTGTTATCGAATCAGATTAAAATAATTTGTCTCCATGAAGGAAATTATTGGGTTTTTAAATAAGTCTGCTAAGGTAATAATGAAAAAAATTAAATTCCTGCTTTAGAAACAAATATTTCTATTCACTCAAGGAATGTTTATAAAGTATTTAACACCACAACATAAATTTTTATTTACAAGAGAAAAACAACTGAATAAATGTACGTGGCTCCCTTTCTCTTACTTTGCTGCTCTGGTTTCAGATAGGAAATTACTTTTGTTGGTTATGACACAGGAGGAAGGAAAGAGAACAAATATGGGTTATATTGGAGTTTAGGGTGCGTTCTCACTTCGTTTCCCTTAAGCTCGCCAATTGTTTGTCGCCAAGAGAAAGAGAGTGCCAGAACATTTGTTCTGGATGCGAATTAAATTTTTTTCGGCGTCGTTTGTGCATGCGCAGACAGTGATTTGTTTACCGGTCTACGGCACATGTCCTTAATTTCGTTTCATTTCCATTGGTCCGCTGTCTGCTATCTTCGATTTGATTGGTCGGAGTACGAATTTGAATAATACTTCGTTTGGAATTCTTGATCATTTACCAAGCGATTTCTTTCAATAACCGTTCGCTTCTCTTCCGAAGATTTTCTTTCATTTAATTTGCTGATTCTCTTTCTCTCTGTTGCTGATTATGGCTTCCAAATACCGAACAATTAATGTTTTTTTCTGGAAACAATGGTTCCCTTGCTACGTTTCATCGTCGTCAGACGTCGTGTTTTTCCTGTGCTCGTGCTTTCCCTGTGTGTTTCGTTTCTCAATGAAAAAGCGAAGCTATGAGAGGCTCGCTTTACTGAAAGCGAAGCCGCTGATGCTTTTTAAGTTAAAAAAAATGCCCGGTGCACACTTGCAATGTCGAAGGCATTGCGCGCTCAATCTCTCGTTTAGAGATGCCGTAGGCATCGAATGCGCAGGAGACATAAAACTCACTGCGCATTCTAAATAGTGTTTGGCGACGGCAAATAAAATTGCGCCAAAGAAAATTGGCGTGAAAATGGTACGATCCCTAAACCCCAGGTTTACCCAAATATGTTTAAGTACAGAAACAATAGAAAAGCTTCGAAATAGATGTTTAGAATGTTTTGAGATATAAAAGATATGAGATAGTGGTAGGTAAGCTGATGTGATCGGAAATATCTCGGTGGATTTAGGAAATTGTTGAATGAGACTGCATATTATGTAACAACGTACTAATAATTCATCAAAAATCACATCGAACTCTTTTTATGCTAATATTAACATTTTCATATTAAATATAAAATTGGTATAAGAGAAACATTTGAAAAGCGTAGGAAGACTAGATGATGATTCGAACAGAAAAGTTAGGCAATTCAAGGAGTAAAATAAGTCGGTTTTTTAAAACTTCTCTTCTATACGATACGGGGGTCAAGAATGTAGATAAAAGGTCTTCTTTCTTCTTTCCATCCAATCTTTCTACACGGAAGTAGTCAATGAAAATCATCTTACCACAATAAATTTCATTTAAAAGGGTCTGAGTAAGTATTCATACGATTTCAACTATTATATCATTTGTTTAGTTATTTAACTGCAATATTTTTTTCTAACAGGTTTTTTGTTGCCAAAGACTCATAAAACCTGAAAACAGTTAGCAAAACATAACAAAGGTCCCTCTACTGGTGAAAAGTAAACCTGGATTACGGTACTTGCATTATTTCTTTTGTCATATTCTAAACTTCATATTTCTGCGAACACTTAAAAACAAAAGAGAAAATAAGCGACCAGACTATATATTATCAACTACGTGTAAAACCACGAAGTTAAATCGTAAATGAATATAGCTAAGAATTATATAGGTCTTAAATATGTATGTAGCTGATTCCTAAGCACAAGCTCCACGAATTTAACAGAACTCATTTCGAAATTGAATTAGATGTTTTGTTGTAGGAATAAACTTGCATTTCATTTACCTTAATTTACTTTACACTCTTAACTCTTAACAGAGTTAGTAATTGGATTGACTCCGCGTAACAATGCTAATGGGAAGGTCGTTGTGTCGGCACTCGAGGGATCTAAATCAATCTTATTCCTCGGGGCTACCATACAATCTGAAGGTATTTGGTGGCGGGTGGGGTGTGAACTGTATATTATCACACGAGGAGTGGCTCTGTTTGACACTTAGATCATGTCGGGAAGGGAATATTGGGTATAGCTGGCTGTTGAGACATACTTAAACATTACTAATATCACACTACCGGTCTATTTAAATGCATATTAATGGTTAGGATGAGGATAATATATTTTTTGCTATGAAATAGATCTAATTCAGAAAAAATATATTTCCCTTAACTGACTAATTGCTGAATTAACACCATTACATGTATAAGCAACTTCTTTCAATTATCCGATTAAAAATTAATTTAGTAGGAAATTATGAAAGTGTAAGCAATTGTTCAGCTCCTTTCACAGTATATAAATTATTTTTAACATAATTTCAGATAAAAAAATAGTAATGGAAAATTGTCGAAGAAATGCTAAAATTCGATTAAAAATGAACTATAATCTATCAGCTTCCAGTGTTCTGAGAAGTACTTGGGATTTCGTTTGGACGCGTTTTATTTAAATTTTCAATAAATTAGAAAAAGAAACATTTCATTTTTCCATTTTTGTAGGAAAACATTACGGATGGCTGAATGTAGAGTTCAATTACATTAACTTCCCATTGTGAATGAATGACATAATTTTGAACGTTTTCAAATGCTTTATTAAATAAGCTATAGCTTTGTTGTTTTAGTATTGATTTTTCTTATATAGCTAATTATAAAATTTATTCCAATGAAATGAAATGATATATCTACGTTCCTTGAATAAAGTTACCAGATATAACTAAAATCTTTACGTTTGCAAATAAACCTTGTTAATTGGTCTAACTATATCATGCATTTTTTTCTGTCATTTACTTACCTGTTTTATGCTTATTGTACTCGTATAATATATCTCTTTATCTATTTAATCTAGACATCTATTCAGGGAAGCGTGTGTTGGACATCAAAGTTTTAAAATCATACCATGGTTATGTGTATCTTAAAATCTTAATTATGGTTCCAAAGAGCAAGAGTAATAAAAGCTTGGATAGCCAAATTCTTTAAATAAGCGGGAACCGATGTAACGCCATATATAGCATACACATAATAACCTCCATTCTTAAATTACCAATCACAGATTTTAAGATTTCTTTAAAACGAAAATTCATTCTTTATTTCCTTTTACTGAATTTGGATTTACTACGACTTCATAGTGACTGAAATTGTAACATTTATACACAACACAAACATTTATGTACATGTATTTGATTTTCATAACATCGTGCTTCAAATTTCAAGACTGAGATACTTTTTATTGACTTCGTAAATCATCAAAATCGCTATATTGAAAGAACTTTTATTCTATGAAAGATGTTGAACTTCTCTTTTATTAATTTTTTTTTCTAAACACATACAGGCTTTAAAATTCCTACTATAGAATTTGAATCTCCAATTATCGTAAATGGTTTGCTTTATTATGCAGAAATATGAACTTCTAGAAAATGCTCTTGAAGTTCTTTACTTCACTTACGTATTTTCATTTTTCTGTCTGTTTTTGTATTTTAAATATGTAGAAATTCCATTTCATTCGGCATAACAAAGGACAACGCTTCCATTAATCCGACGTTTCTTCAAATTTGTATAAACTTGTCTTTTTAACATTTCGAAATTGCAACAAAATAGTTGATAAAGTAAAGAAGATATAAATTGAAAAATAAATGAATTCTTTCAAAACTAAATATTTAAAAAAGTGCCTTGTGAAAAAAAATATATTGCGCACAATTTGAAGATTCAAAAAAATCTGTGAAAACAAATACTTTTATATTTGATTTCTTTTTTCCATTGATTGAAAAAGTTCGATGCTCATTCCTGGAGCACTTTTTCAAATTGAAATTTAAGTGGAAGAAAACCTGTTTTCTTCTCCCAGGGATATTTTTCTCCTGCATTTTTTAATAAAATCTTTAAAGTATTAAAAAAATCAATTTATCCAAAGCAACAATTTTTTTAAAATGAAATGATCCTGTTCTATTTTAACTAAATTTGTATTTGTATTTTTCCTGTTTCATCTGTCTCATTTAGTTAAGCCTGATTATCATATCATAAATGCAGCAGTTTTTTTATTTTATAAATATCGTCTGTAAGAAATTTAACACGGAATAAATTGCTAAAGTAGGTACAATAATTTGCTAAATCTTCAAGAAGGAAATATGAATCGACAATAATTTTGCTTTAAATATAATATAAAGTAGATTGGATCTTCACAGGATTATATACGATCCCTTCATAAAAATCTCTTCGCATTCACATCATTCTTCACAAAAACAACATTCAGAAACTTCTTCATCTGTTGTACAATAAATGTATCGCTACAACAAATGAAGATAAATTATTTCTAGTATTTGTCGAAAAAGAAATACAAACAACAATACAATACAATAACAACGGAATTTTGAATGAGAATAGTTTAAAAAAATTATGGAATTTTTTGATACGTTAATCTCTCAAACTACTCAGACAAACACAATTCCTTCAGCTTTTCCTAAAAATATTGCTGAAATTCTGCGTTTGAAGCTATAAATATTTTGTGCTTTTTTTCCGAAAGAGAATTACATTGATCCACCCCAATTCTTTATGTATAAAAACGGATTATTTATAAATCTGTTTTATCGAAAAAATCAAAACAAATCTAATATAATCTTTTTTTACTGAAGACCAGTTTTTGCACTTCAGGTAACATCAGCCTTAACTTTGTTTATAACACACTTCAACATCTATCATGAGGAGTTTCATTGTTATCCAGAAAAATAATTTAAAATATTCACAATTTTCTGGATATCGTCGCATAATAAGCAACGCCACCTATCTCAGATTTTGACCATTTCGAGAATCCGCCAGACCAACAGGTAGCTCACAAATTTTAAAAATGATAACACCACTTATCGAGTTTTTACCGCAACAGTGCCTATCTCAGAGTGTTTCAGAGTCCTTCATGTCATCCTTCGCTTCTTTTTTACTAGGTAAAACATTTATTGATTTTTTGTTTACATTAATTGTTTGTATGAAAAATGAGCAGCTGTTAGTTTAAATCATCCAGTTTCACCGATAAAACATGAAAAATAACTATAAGCTGATTAATAATTATAAGCTGAAGTCGACAGTTCCTATGTTAGTGAGACAGGGTGTTGCAGTGGCAGGTTTCATGAGATAGGTGTTATTTTCTTATCAAACTCGACTATTTCTTAACTAACCGCTACTTATAATATCACTGTGGTTATAAATTATTGAGTTCCAATCTCTTTTAGAATTTAATAAAACTTATAGTATGTATTGTTGGATAATATATGCATTATTTTTACCGATTTCACATGGACAGTGACGTGTTCGACTTTGAGCCGAGAAATGTTGCTGATTCGAATGAAAGCAATCATGTTTTCTTCCTAAACCAAGCTGACCAAGTATGTAATCTTGAAAGCAGTATTACTGAGACAGTGTGTATAAGTAGGAACACCTTTTCCAACAAGAAAGATTGGAAGAGGAACGTGGCTAAGATTAATCGAAGGAAAGGAAATGCATGCATGGGATTCAGAAGAGCAGATTCCAAAACTACTAAGGCGATATTGCAAGATGTTCATCGTGAGGAAAAAAAGATAGGTCGCGCTTGTAACTGCCGAAAGGTAGGAATAAAAAAAGTGGGGATGTGAAACTATACCTGAAGAGGAAAGGAAAAGCCGTTTTGATGAATTTTGGCTCATAATGAGTTGGGATTTGAAGAAGATGTTTTTATGCAGCACCGTGGCTATTAAAAGCGCTAAACAAAAGACCGTGAAGGGCGATGGTATGAGGCAGAGAAAGTCTTCCTGAGGCAGAGAATGTCTTCGCTTTGTCCTGTCTGTACATATTGCGACCAACAATAACACGCAATAAATGGGCTGATTTACAGTACGTAATGAAATTTATGCAATCAAACACGCATGCATTCTACAACAGCATTCTCTGTAAATAAGAAAGTAAAAGGCAGGTGGCGAGGAAACGGAAAAATACTGAGCATGTAAGACATTTGAAAGAACAAGAAGGTGAAGACTGACGAGACAGGTAAGAAGAAGAAGGGTGTAAAAAAGGGAAAGTTGGACAGAAGAAGACAGTAATTCTGGCAAACCTCTAATTTCAGAATAAGTTAATCTCTATATGGGAAGTGAGCTTGAAGTGAGCTGTGAGCTTCAACTGAATATCAAGACTGAATACTACGATTTTGTCAGAAAGTTAATTGACCATATCTTTAGTTTTCATGTATCGCTACTAATTTTTTTAAGCACTTACAGCCAACATTTTTGTTTTCAAAAAGTATATTTCCTTTTCAATAAAAGATTTTATTAAAGTAAAATGGAGACAATTTTCTTATTTGATTTCCTTATTTACACTTCTTACAACGCCACCTATCTCAATGGTCTGATAGGCTAACACTATCTGTCTCAAGAGAATTTTAATTTTCCAATTTTTTTTATCACTTTTGCCATTATAACCGATGTATAGTCTCATTTTCATATCAGATGTGAAAAAAAATCGCCATATTTTCTATCGGTTGTGAATAATTAAGTTTTTTCTTCCTCCTGCAAAACCTTGCAAACTGATATAGGTGGTCCTGCTTGTTAAGCGAGGATATATTACTTTTCAAATGTTTCTTCAACTATTGCAAAAACATAAGATTGCGAGTGCAAAGCTGTTAATTCAGCGATGAATCAATTTCAAGAATTATTAGGGAAGATCATCCACTTGACTACACTGAAATGTCCTATCAATGCCTATTATTAATAACCATCTAAGTAGATGGAATAGCAATATTTATTAATATGGAATAGTAGATGGAATAGCAACTATTATTTAAGTCTGTCTCAACAGTTTACTATGTCTTAAAACGCCCTTTCCTCCACATCTCTCTGTCCTTAGCATTCGAAGTGTCAAACAGAGTAACTCCTTGTGCGATAATATTCAGTTCGCACCCCACCCGCCGCCAAATACCTTCAGATTGCACGGCGACAGCCCGGAGGAATAGGATTGATTTAGATCCCTCCAGTGCCCGCCACAACGACCTCTCCATTATCATTGTTACCCTCAGTCAATCCAATTATCAACTCTGTCAGGAGTGTTAAGTAAATTAAGTCAAATGAAATGCGCATTTATTCCTACAACAAAGAATCTAATTCAATCTTCAAATGAATTCTGTTAATTTCGCTAACTCAGTGGGTTCGGAACAGGTATAAATATGATTAAAGTTCATACCATTGTACGCTGTTTTCCTTTAGGAGCTTCTTGGTTTTTGTACAAACTATATAAAAGTTAAGATCTATATTTTGTGCCAAATGGAAACTAATTTTTTTCTTTTTATATTACGGACATTTTTAGAGAGGTGTGCGATATTTTACTTCATTTTAAAAGAAAAGATTTCATTGGAGAAAAGTCTGTGCAGTATTTTGCTGTTTAGATTATATTAGGCTTATAATTCGAATATAACTATTATATTCCTTTCCAAGAAGTTTATGTCTCTACTGTTAGAATTATAATCTTTATTAGCAATTGTTAATCTGCATGTTGAAGATGCATTGAACTAACATGAATATTGGGACTATAAATAATCTTTTTGTAATAAAAAAATATGGCGAGGAAGTCTTCGCTTGACCAATACTTTTGTATTTCGAATTTAAAAGTAAATTCATCCATAAATGAACACAGTTATTTAAAACAGGATTCTAGAAAGATGAAAGCTTCATGTTTTGTTTCCATGTTATTGATGTGCTTCGAAACATACAATTTAATAATTTAAAACAAAATTTAAAAAAAACATGAGTCAGGAAACCGATTGATGCAACTACTAATATAGAAATGAGTTTGTAAAATGATTTGTTTATATAAAAATATACTTTTAGTGTGAAGTACAATATCAAATTAAACAATTCTTCGAAAAAAAGTCCTCAGCATGCCCGGTAGTGAGGCGTTCTGGTGTTTGGAAATGTTAAGAATGATAAATTGTCTCGTATTACTTTTTATGTACACTAAACATTTTTGACCTAATCATGCAGGCACATTGTCATAATTTATGATAATCTTCTTTGGCTCTGAAGTAGCTTAAAATTCTGTCATATTTTGCAGTACAAATCTGTATTCATGTCCTAAACGCTTCTCTATCTAAAACGGAGAAAATAGAATTTCAAAATGAAAATGATAATTTTAAATTTCCATTTCAATGCAGAATAGAATAAAAACATGAAAATCATATTCTGAAAACTACATTACAGATTATAAGAAGAGAATTCTGTGAAAATTAATGAGAAAATTTTGTTTTCAGAATCATATTTATGACTGAATTCATCTTCTTGAAAGCGAAATCTTGTTGCTTTTTTGAGTAGAAAAAATATCATTGAAAGAAAATTTTCAAGAATAATTAGCCATAAGATCTCATTTGAAGAAGATATTTTATTTTGCAATTATGAGCTCCGAACTGAGGCTTATTTTTGTTTGATGAAAAGCTGTTAAAATACAAAAAGAAGTATATCGATATTAATGATATATTGTAGAAACTTTTTCGTGCAAAGCAAAAGGTTACTGAAATACAAAAAAAAGTATATACGTATTAATCACATAGTGTAGAATCACTTTTGAGAAAATAAGTTTCTCCTTAAAGAATTAATTATTTTACCTCACGTACCATAACAGAACCTGGTTTATTACAGACATTTTTAATTGATTCTTATTCAAGTAACATAATGCTCGATTGTAATAGGTTAAATTAAAAATTGAAGGATAGCACTAAGAAATAAATCTAAAATGAATTCAAAACTCTTTAAAACTGTCTATGATCTAAGATTTTTTTTTTCGTCGAAACAAGAAGTTCATTTAAATTTTCACTTTGAAAATTGGCATCATACAAACCATCATTAATAGATGCCAACTTAACAGGATAAAATTTCTAAGTGTCCATATTTCTTTAAGAAAACAACTAAAAAGATCATTCATTTTAAATGTAGCTACAAATAAATTAAAATTTTTGTTATTTAGTAATTTGTTTGATTTCTGATTTAAGAATAATTTTTTTAAAAAATGGAGAAAATACAATGGTTATAAATGAAACTAATTTGAAAGCATCAAAATTTACTTGTATTAACTTCAAGTTAAAACAATTATGCAAAAACTCGTTTCCGATTAACCATAGAAGTTTAAGAAAAGTAATCCTTCTTTAATGTCAATTTTTTTCCTTTAAACAAAGAGATACTAAACGTTAATTATGAATGACGTACTTTAATAATCTCTGAAGAATTTCTTGACATATTTTTTTGTTTTATTTTTTAGCTGATGCTTCCAATTTCACACTTTATTAGAATATTTAAATTTATAAAGTCTAATGTACGTTGTAAACTTATTTAATGTCATCTAAGATTAATTTTAGAAGTTCATCAATCATCGAGTTTCATCACTGATATCCCTCAAGGTTTTGTGATTATCGTTTCAAATTATCATCATTATATAGTTATCGTAAATTATCCATATAGAGCAATCTGAGAAATAAAGTAGGAGTAGTGAAATTCGAGTACTTTTTGAGCTGAAGAAAATGAATTGCATATATTTTTTTACAAACTGTTACAAAACTCATTCAACTGTTACAAAAAATATTTCTCTTCTTATAAAAAATCGATTTATTACCGTAAATGACACATCAAGGAATATTTGTTTAACTTTTGTGTGAAATTAAATTGCTATTCTCCAATTTGCATGCGTTTCTTGTAACGATGAACCGATTTTTAAACTATTAAGCAAAATACGAGATGTGAATTTCAGAGAACTTAACATACTTGGTCACGAGTTTTTCAGAAATAGATGAAAATACCAACTTCATGTGTAGCGGACAAAATTGACCAACATTTACTATCAAAAATTTAATTCTCTACAACAGAATTTTGTAAATGATAATCCTTAGAAAATCATTTATTATAAGTTAAACATTTCTAGTACAAGATCATAGAAAGAAAAATTAACATATCGAAACAATTGAGTTTGTATTGAACATTTCATACATGTGCATTTGTAGAAATGAAAATAACATTAATCAGAGAAAGTAAGATGCTAATTCTCGAGAATATTTCTGTATTGATTGACTGGATTATTATCAGAAATCATTTATGATAATTATTTTTTATAAAGCAATTATTTTCAAAAATTTTTTAGTATCATTTGTAAACCCAATGCCAATTGGCATTGAAATTCAGAAAAAAACAAGAATATATTTTTATATCACTACTACGATGATGCATTTCAATTATAATTGAATAACATAAGACACAATCATACTCAAGTTCAGTAGGAAATATCACGGATCTAAAAATATTCCCGCATGACAGATGAACTGCTATTCACAAGGCAGTGAAACATAAATGGTCCAAAACTAATTTAGGAAAAGGATTTACCATACAGAAATAACATCTTCAGTCAAACTTTAATTGTTGTCCTCAAGTTTACCCTTAATGTCTTATTCAACATCTAGCTGGAATAGAAGATCCCATGCTACTCTTTAAATTCTTACCACTCCCTTCTACTTTTCAGTATTTTGGGACGAAAAGGATGCTTTAAACTTTAAACGAATTCAGAGTAAATCCTACAAACAATTAATTATTCATGCAGAGTTCTTTCAGAAACCGTACCTGTATATTTTAACGCATTCGGCATAGCCTGAGAATCACCGCACATTTCACGCTTGAAGGGCAGAACAAAAATTGTCTTTGAATTTGGGCATGCGACGAGAAAGACGACAATGAGTCTTATCAAATTCTAGTCCGCGGGATGGGTTGTTTGCTGTTCAGTTCCACCGACTTATTTGGGATTTTTTTTTTATTCTGGCATGCCTTGCAGTAACTGTTGTCTATTATTTGAAAATCCTTTTCAAATTTAAATTTATTTTCTTTTTCCTGTTTCTTCCTTTTTTGTTGACATGCTCTGACGTTATAAAATAAAAAAGAAAAGAAACGTAATTTTAAACTCTTCGAGTTTAAATGAATAACTGTTTACACAGTTGGGATTTTTTTTCTTTAAATTTGAATTTGCATTTATATTGTTGCATTGAAAAGTTTTAGAATCTGTGGAAAGTTTAAGTAAAATATGTTCACCTTTTCTTTCGACAATTTCAATTTACAGACCCAGAGACCAATATCTTTAAATTGTCGGAGTCTTAATCGGCATTAATTTGTGCATTATATTAAGAAAAATAAAACGATTGGAAACTTTTGAATAGGAAAAATTAATAGCTTATCGATAAATGGTCATCGATATTCATTACTCAACTACAAGACTTAAGTTATGAGTAGGTTGACATGCAGGGTGTCTACTCTTATCGTGTCTACTGTTATCGTATCTCTAAACTATTAGAGATAGGCATATAGTTCGAATTGGAAAAATTATTTAAATGCGGGGAAGATTTATAATTTATGTTGTTTGAATCTATAAATATATTACTGAAAAAGTTACTAATTCTAACTTTTTATATGGTCCTCCTGTTTTATCAGTCAGTCCTATGTCCATTCAACTGGTTCGGTTGCCGTAATGGCATCGGGCACGGGGGCATAGGGTGGCGTTCTGTTATATCAATCATACTTAGTAAAATATTCTTCACACACTAACGTTTTAAGCAAAAAATGTTCAACTTTTCTGCGACTAAATCTGAGCAAGTTACAGAGCTATGAATTCCATGATTTTTAATCAATCCGTGGCCTCGTCGAGCAAGTGATGTGCATTGATTGGTGGGTCGTCTTCAAGACGGCTATTGAAGTGGTGTACAGTGGTCTAAGTCAGTAATATTTAAAGCTCCATAACTCGGTCAATTGTAGTCACAGAAGAGTGGGACATTATTTGTTTAAAATGTTCGAGTGTCAAAAATATTTTAGTAAATTTTATTGATAGAACAGGGGGGTGGTATAAAAATTTAGAATTCGTAACTTTTCCAGGAATATATTTTTTCACTCAAAAATCATATTTTATAATTTTTCCCTTCATTTAAAGCATTTTTCCAGTTGGACCTATATACCTATCTCTAACAATTTATAAATTAGCTATTGGGCCATTATAAGAATAGACATCCTGCATTTTTATGCGTATGTAATGTGTCATATTACGCATAAATAACACAAAATGAAAAAAATGAAAAAATCATTAATACAACTAATAATTACCGATATAAATGTAAAAGATTGGTTAAAACAGAAAAGTAGAAAAGATGAAAAGCTATTCCTTGATTTCAACGTAAGCTGATACTTGACTGAAATACGAATACCGAGAAATTTTATTTGTTCATATTTAAAAATTTGAGAGAAATTTGAACTTGGAAACAATTTCAAATACTAATTGTTTTTCCATGGACGTAATTCAAACCATCGTCTGCTCTGTCAGGAGGTAAAGACGAAAGAGAGAGTGATTTGAGAGGTGAAACTAAAGAAATTGATAATTCAGCAGTTTTAATGAATCTTGTGAAAAACGTATGATTTCCACAATGCACAAGTTTAAGTAGAAGGGCTTTTAACTAGGAAATTAAGTGGGGCGAAAAAAAAAATAATCACGCATACACGCATATGAACAGGATGGCAAAAAACAGCGTGAAAGAGTGATAAAAGGAGAAAGAAAAAGAAGACACAACTTCTTTGTAAATTAGGCAACTCTTTCATTTTCCTGATGGTAATTTTTAATGAATCATTCTCATTCCTCAGAAACTCAATTTCAAAAATTTTATAACTGCGAGAAGAATGAAGATTTTTTTTCATAATTTAGAGATGAAAACTTATTTATAAATTTAATTTTTTCTCGCTTTTTTCGTAGCAAAGACCTATCGAATGTAACAGCTACAGTTATAATTAAAAGTGAACTTTATTAGTAAGAAGCTTCATGATAATACTTTTCTTTGAATTATATTTATCATAAATATGTTTAATTTTTTTCTCATTCGTTGATTTGTTATTAAGTACCCTAAAAAAATTACGTAACCAAGCGATGTTTTACAAGAAAAAGTATCCTTCATTTTTTAACTTTTTTTCAATTCGGTTGAATAAGCTTTCTGCGTGAAGCATTTAATTAGTTTTTTAAGTTCATATGGCAATATCTGAGTTTAATTTTAATAATTTACAGTCAGTGAACAAATGAACCGCTCTGCATTTGAAACTGTGTCTGTCCGCTTAATTGAACAACTACATATTTATTGCTAGCATTTTCATTTCGCAGGGTTTCTTTGACTTAAATTAATTTAATTTTTAAATATTTTTTCTTTAAAACCTCTACAGTAATAAGTAATAAGAGGATAGATTCTTTTTCGCTTTTTCATACAATTAATATTTTTAATAAATTACATTTATGTTGACAAGAATTATTTCATTAATTTAGGATGTTTTTCATTTTTTTCTTCTATGAAAGAAAATGTTCTGCATTGACTACTAGTATGTACAAGGTGATTACTAACGTTACTTAACCTCCAATCTTCTTAATTTCATAATGACAGCAGCTTTAGTCATAAAAATGTTTTTTTAGGTATAGTAAAGTGGCTATGATCTACGCTATGATACCACATTAAAAATTGTTTAGTTCACTTCATATTTTCATTTTAATTAAACATTTCAAAAGATGAAAGGATTTTTTATTATAATATTTTATATAAAAGTATTTTTTACATTAAAAAATTATTAGACGTAAAAAGTCTTTTATCCTGAGCATCAAGGTACCAATAATTTGTTACTATACGGACCAAGTCACGGGCATCAGTTAGTACTGGTGCATAGGCATACATATATTCTTTTATTTCAAAGTTTAAGTTGGATATATCTTTGTGTGATGCTGAGAGGTATAATGCAGAAACAGTAAGGAATCTGGTTGTTGAGAAAGAGAATGCAAATGCATTTTCTGAAATGCATTGGAAATCATATTATTTTATTTACAAAGACAATACATTGAAAGAAATTGAAATTTAGCCATCAGTTTGGGAATTTTAATACTTATTTGTAAAAAAAAATTGTTTAATATCAACGTTTTGACTGAATTATTTTTAATTCAGTCAAAATTTATTAGTCATTTATTTGAATATGGAAATTTTTCTCAATACAATAAACTGTCTTTTTCATTGAAAATTTCTAAAAGCAATATTTAAAACATTATGGGAATAAAATATTATATGTTCAGAACATTTCATGAATAATCCATACCAGAATTAATGCCTTTGGTATTTCATGAGAATTTAGTGGAGAATGCTGTTAGAAATTAGGTTGCATAGTCTATTTATCGACATCGATTCTTTTTACAGCATTTGCATAACACAACAACGTAATACAACAAGGTGATTATCCTGAAATGTCGAAATGTAACTCGTATAATGGTAATGCAGTGGTGTAGAGGGACGAGACTCGTGTTTATGTGGAATGCCGCTGTTGAAGAATTAATACATTTCAGGAACCATTTTTATTAGATGGCTAAGTTCCACGACACAGTACATTAAAAGGTGCAAGACAGAGAACAACAACAACACAAAACAAGTACACAATAAGAAAGAAGAAAAGAGAGGCATCATGGGAAAAACCCGGATGGCTGTAGTAGCTCCACCTATCATAAAAAGGAGAAGGCAGTGAATTGTAACCGCTACAGTGATTAGAAACTGGAATAATAGTGGTATAATGGTTCCATTTAATTTTTTAAATGACAGAAGTGTAATTAATTGAGTAATAATAATTCTATATTGCATGAGCGATTTTTTGGTTAATGAATGCAGTCATGCATGAATGTGCTAATATATACATGGTGTCAGAATATGCAGGTTTATCTAAAACTCATGTGGATTCAGTTTGCTCCTGTTTTCGTTATTTTTTAACTGGGATGAGGCAATTCCTGAATCATAAAGTTGATTCCGAGGAATTCATGTTCCAAATGCATTTCTACTCATAGTTACCAAATGCTTTCTATATTCGTTTCTTACGAGTTTAGAATTCTCCGGATATCATGACCATTGTCGCAAAAAGACGGTTAACATAGGAGAGAGTGTGGTAAAACCGGATAGTGGGATAAAACCTGGTAGTGGGGTAAAACCTGGTAGTGAGGTAAGACAGGGTAGTGGGATAAAACAGGTTACCATTGATTCTGGCGCTATTATTTTTCCTATCTAGCAGACAGATACTGAATGACATTCTACTAGTCAAAAAAACGAACATTTATAGCGACGAGTTGTAGTTGTTAAATTCAGTGAATCTGTGAAGGTTTATATGTTATATGACGTCAACTCACTAATGATCGTTTGATTTTAAACTTTCCTTACTTAAAAATCATTACAGTTGTAAAAACTATATTGAGTCCAGCTTATTATACGTCTACTAAGTACTCATAGCTTAGCAAATAATGATTTACTCCAATAATTTCGCGGTTCTCTATCGTTTCTTATATCCTCTGCACTTGGGGTAAAACCGGCTACAAGTGGCGTAAGAACGGAACAGTCAGTATTGATGAGTCCTCCGATTAAGAAGATAAAACACATCAGATGTTGATTGTTTACATTTTAATGGTACATTTTCTCTTTGAACCCGTCAGCACGCACAAGGGGTCTTTTTGACCCCACCCTTTCTCTTTTGTTTAGAAATTTCTGAAACCTTACTCCTGTTGCTTCATAGGGGAGTTTGAAGAAGATAAGAGCAGCAGTAACCGGTAAAATGGGGTTTCTCCATTTTACTGGGGGAGGGGCTTGTGGTCAGATTGACCTGCGCTTTCGGACTTAATTTACTTCATGGCTATGGCAGCGTACGAACGTGTGCAGCAGAGAAGAAACAAGTACAGATAACGTATGGAGAAAAGAAGATAACTTCAACTTTCCTTTCTCGTATTAAAAATGCCATTTGTGTCTTAAATACAAGTTATTGTACGACAAAATGTTCTTATACTTAGACCATATTTTATTTTTTCAAAAATAGCCAATGAAATGAGAAGAAAATGTAAAAAAAATGGGGTCAAAATGACCCCGCGCGTGTGCCAATGTTCCAAAAATGGGTGCGCGTGCTGAAGGGTTAATTAAAGAAGAAGGGTTAATCCAATGTCAAAACTGTCTTAGTTGTGTCCACGACTGCTTTACGTGTGAATTTTGTTACTAATATCCTTAAATTGTCATGTAAATAAAAAAATTGCAACATTTCCGCTGAAAATAGTGTTTTCCTAATTTCCCGTAACATTACATATGTATCCGGTTTTATCCCACTAGTGGGGTAAAATCGAGTGGTTTGACTTTTTTTATAAAAAAATCATTCATAAAAATAATGAAACTGTAACTTTTTTTGAAAAGATGCATTTTAATGCGAGCAACATTAAGCACATAACCATAATATGATCTTTAAACAATTTTTATTCAGCCGAACTACCTTAAATATAAAAAAAATACTTTCCCTTTCAAGTGAATGAAATTCACTTACTGAAAAAATAAAGATTTTTCCCTGAAAGTGAATTAATTATCACTTTAAATTTGCTATTGTTAAAAACTGAAACATTGAAATCTTTATCCTTTTAGTGTTTTAAAAGACAATGCTTGTTTTTGCATATTCTGGAATAAAATGCAGATGTGCAGAGAATGCGCATGCACTGGCAGTTATTTGTTTACCTGTCTACTGCGTATATCCTTAATTTCGCCACATTTCCATTGATCCACTGTCTGCTCTTTTCGATTTGATTGGTCGGCGTACGAATTTGGATAATACTTCGTTTGGAATTCTTGATCATTTACCAAACGATTTTTTTCCAATAACCGTTCACTTGTCTTCTGAAGATTTTCTTTCATTTAATTTGATGATTCTCTTTCTCTGTGTTGCTGATTATGGCTTCCAAATATCGAACAAGAAATGTTTTTTCTGGAAACAATGGTTCCCTTGCTGTGTTTCATCGTCTTCAGACGTCGTGCTTTTCCTGTGTTCGTGCTTTCCCTTAGTATTTCGTTTCTCAATGAAAAAGCAAAGCTACAAGGGGCCCACTTTGCTGAAAACGAAGTCGCTGATGTTTTTTAAGTTATAAAAATTTGCCCGTTGCACACTTGCAGTACCGAAGGTATTGTGTGCTCAATCTCTCCTTTGGAGATGCCATAGGCATGTAATGCGCAAGAGACCTATAAAACACTCACTGTGCATCCTAAATAGTGTTTGGCGACCGCAAATAGAATTGCGCCAAAGAAAATTGGCGAGAAAATAGTACGCACCCTGAACTCCAGGTTTACCATAGGAACATCTTAAAATAAAGTGAACCGTGATATAACCTTCTACTATTTGGATCAGCAATTTGGATGCATTTCCTAAACTCTGAACGTAATGTAATTCTCAGCAGGTTCCAGACGAATAATCTTCTAGAAAAAGGAATAATAATTCAGTAGCAGGTATACTATTTACAGAATCACTCATCCCATTACAGACAAAAGCACAGTAGAAGGTGTCTCCGTCACAATCTCAAAGCTCGTCGAAGTCAACTTTTATCATGCAGTCTACTTACACCCTGAGAAATATGAAGGACCAAGAAGTTTCATGAGTATCCATCTACTCAGTTTGATATGAAGGAAGAATTACTACACGTAACAACGAACCAACTGAAAGATTATACATCTTCATGAAAGAATAAAAAATAGACGACCATAGAGCAGCCATGTCAGTGTTTTTAAATCCAAAACTAATATGACATATAAATTTTAAAACTCGGTATCAAAATTTCTCTACTCAACGCTATCCCCAAATCAAAAATTATCAAAATGCGATTATGGAGTGATAACAGTCTATCTTACACACTCTGATGATCAACAAGATTTCAGAGAAAACGCAACTACTAAACTTAAAAACGAATGATGGTCTGACGCCTACACTGTACATCAAGAAACAAGTAATTAGTCAATCTCGTTAAGCAAACAACTACGGCATGAACGCCACAGAATTACCTAATCTTGCAAAGCTTATTTCTAAGGAAACTAATTAATATATTCCTTGTCGAAATCCAAAACAAACTTGCAGAAAAATCCTTGATTTCATTCCGAAATTCAGAAAATCACTAATCTCATGACAAAGGTAAGGTGTTTATTTTCTTGCATGGTCCCTTCTCGTACCTCAGGAAGTATAGCATTAATCATTTAGAATCAGGCGGATGTGGTAAAAACAGTTACACAATTCAATCTCTTATGTATTAGATACTTCTTTTCATCTGTGGAATACCAAAATGAGAGTAAATCTACTGGAGAAGACACCAGCCAATTAAAGAAATTCCTGATAATTGTTGACGAACAGTTATTATCTAAATGTAAGGTATTTAGATACATTGTCAGGTAATTTCCATAAACATCCAAAAAACAACCGACTCGTGACATGATTTACAACCTTTCGGTAAGCAGGGTCCGCGTGGGAAATAAAAGAAGATCCAATAAAATCTGCAAATTGTAAAAAGGTAAAAAAATGTGAGCTCTTAGTAGAAGAATCCAGAATCGTATCTTGCAATGCAAAGCAAAGGTCACTGGCATTCCATAGAAAATATTTCGAGTGATATTGAGACATGGGCTTGATCACATAATTGGCTTCTCCAATGTGAAACAATATAGCCAATTCACTGAACTTTCTTTAATATACTATAAGTATTTTACGTCCCCATTTGTTACCTTATCTGTATTTTTGTATTGTAAATTCTATATACTGTTAAAGAGAACATTTTTAAATTTTGATGCAATTTTTTCTCTACATTACTTTAATCCACATCCAAACTCATAATATCTGTTATAGGGCAAGTACAAGAGGGATTTAGGTATTTAATAGTTAAGAAACAATTTATTTGACGAAAACGACCTTAAAACTTGTTAATCACTTTATTTTAAGAGCCTTGATAGTCTTTGAAAATCTAGTGGCTTCAATTCACGGCGGAGTTTGGATGCGAAGTGTTTCAAATCACAAAATGAAGTCAAAATTTGTCTGCTGAATATTTTTTCGTCATCTAAGACTGGTGCAGTTTGATAAATAAAGGAAAGTAAGTTCAATTTGTAATGGAGTTTACCAAAATAAAACAATGGGAATTTAATGGAAATTTTTGTAAAAAAGATCTAGATTTTGAAAATTTCTGAAGGTGCTTCCAAGAACTATAAAATTATTTTACTTAACAATAAGACTTTTTATACGCAAATAATTTCTTGTCTCAATGAAGCTCATTACATTTTGTAAATTAGGAGGGACTTAGTATGAAAGTGTTAATCCATATATTTGCTGTAAACCTAGCAGAAGATTTGTAGTCAGAGCATTATTCATCTGGAGAAAATATACACTCATAATTGCTATATAAGCTACATTTACATTAAAGAAGACATAAATGATGATAGAAAAGTGAACATGATCTTTAACTTTGGAAGTAACATTATTTTTATAATGCAGATTCTTTCTTAATATCCGAATTTCCCTCTCTCATAGAAACCATGATTTGACACCGTGAACTTTAGGATTTTAAACCAGATATGTCAAAAAACTGACGTTTTGACTGCGTCTGTTGCAGATTTCACGACTTATCACACTTAATAAATAAAAAAAATAATAACTTTAATAACTGTTATAAAATCCACTAGAAACAATATTTATAACATTAAGTGTATGTTTCAATGTATGAATCAGAATACATCATATATAAATTATTTTTCCATAAATCATGTGATAGTAAAATCTAAATGCCAGGAAGAAATTATATTAACTCGATGGAAATAACATTAAAAGTATAAAATTGATTGACAAATATAACAGTATAGTATCAAAACGATTACAATTTTAAGAACATAGATGAAAAGTTACAAGAGTAGTGACGTGTAAATATAAAGGAACTGCTTCTATGAAATACATGCGTTTATTGGATGCAGACACGAAATTTTGCATATGGGTGATAGGTCTGATGATGGCATTTATGATGGAATATTGAGCTTTCTAAGCATACGTCAGATTGAAATTACGTTATTTAGTGCAAAATTATCATAGTAAGCAAAACCCGAACAACCTAATCATGAACGATATCATAATGAATAACTCTCATTACTCTTTGCGCAGTAGCACTTCACAGCATTCTTTGTCCTCATCAATGAATGATCGAAACGAACTCTTATCATATGTTGAAGATGTATCTATTAGCGAAATCATCAAACGCTTGCGGAACATTGTGAACGGTAAACAAAATGACCGTCCTCACCTAACCGACAAGAAAGTGGAAATAGCCAACAGTCTTCTCGAGGTCCTTATGTTCAAAAGCACCAAATTGACATAGAAGGCTCTTTTAAATGCAGAAGCAACTCTCCCTCAGAATGAGAAAAAAGAACAACATATTATATTCCCTCAAGTTCAAGAGAATGCTAGCTACTTTGATGCTCTGCGAGGGAGGAGAAAGCCCTATGTGATTCTTGTCTACCCGGCTAAGGATAGTTCAAAAGCTACTTCAGTAGAGGAAATTCTGAAGACAACTATTCGGCCAGAGACCAGCTTTAAAATCAGGGAATTTAGTAAAGTTAAGAATCAGGGAGTAGCAGTTGTCTTTGATTCTGTTAAAGATATCCGATCCATAATATCCAGACTTGATGAAGATAATTCAACAAAGGAAAAATTTTCTCATAGAATGCCGGGCAAAAGCCGTCCAAGTATTATTTTATATGACCACCAAAATACCATCGCTGACCAGGAGGCGCAGGAGGCCTTTAGAATTTACACAGAAGATGGAGAAAACCTCCGTCTTCGACTCAAATTGAAAGGAAGGAAACGAGACACGTACCACTGTGTCATGGAGGCTCCTGGCATGCACTTCCTCCAATTGAAGAGATTTAGGAAGATTGCAGTGAACTGGGATGTGTTCCAAATGAAGGAATTCTACCATGTGGAAAGGTGTCAGTTTTGACAGCCGTTCGTTCATACGAGCCAAAACTGCCAGCACACTGTTCCAAACAGCGAAATTTGTGCAGACTGCCACAGCATCTCAATTTGCAGAAGCAATTTTGAAATCTGCATTAATTGCGAAGAGAGTAACAGACACAGAGGGAAAAATCATAACATAAGACATAGGGTAACAGACCTCAGATGCCCATGGTACAAGAAAGAAATTAAAGCCTATAAGGAGACTAGGGATTACTAATGAGCATTGCTACCTCGTCAGGCTCTTTTAATAAAGTCTCTTCTACTTGCCTCAAAACTCTTAAAGTCCTCCTAATCAACCTAGGAAGAGCTAAAGCTGCAAAAATCACTCTTCGCCCCACTTCAGTTAAACTTCAATCAGATCTGCTCCTTTTACAAGAACCATACGCATACAATAGCCAAATTAAAGGTATCCCGCAATCTTGGAACATCTTCAATTCGATTTCAAAAAAGCAGCAGTCATTATTCCCAGCCGAAAACTTCATGCAGCCTTGGTCTTCTGCACGCAAAACATAGTCGCTGTCAAAATTCAAACAGGACAGCAACCTAATACTTTCATTTCGTCTTACTCCTCTCCGTATTCAAATATACAAGAAACACTGCTGGAAATACAAGGAATAATTACATCTCTTCCAAGGGATAAGATCCTTATTGGGGCAAATCTCAATGGCCACAATACCCTTTGGGCCTACAATGATGTGGACACCAGGGGAACAGCCATTTAGGAGTTCATTCTTGCCAATAATCTTTTTATAAACAATAGTTCGGATGCACCTCCATCCTTTTCCCGCAACACCTCCAAAGGCTGGACAGACCTCTCCCTCTGCACTGAGCAAATGATTGGTGAGATTGCCAATTGGGAAGTCTTGGAAGAACCGTCTCTCAGCGACCATCAGTACATTGAAATCACGATCGACTCATAAGAGAAGAACTGCACCTTTAACAGATACAAAACTCTTCATGGTAACCACAACATTTTTCTCAAAAACCTTAAACCTTACGTCAATTCAATTTTGGGAGTCATAAGAAATAGTCAGAATCAAAAGGACATCAACGAAGCAACAAACCTCCTCCTAAATAGTGTTATTGAAGCCTGTAACAAATCTTACCGCACTAAGAATCAAAATCTTTCTCCTACCCCAAACTGGTATACGTAAGACCTTGAAGTAGAAAAAATCGACTGGAGGCGCTGAGAAGACGTGCAGAAATGGCACGCAAAGATCAGAGAAATGCCCAATTCTATAAAGAAGAACTGAAAAGGTACATGCAGAAAGTTAAAACTGCAAAGAATTCCGGCTGGAAATCTTTTTGCAGAAAAGCATCGAATTCCTACGGCACTCATTACAAAGCTGCATTCAGAAAAGCGATCAAGCCCGCCGAATTAATAGCCTTAAATAATCATTATTCTTCAGGTAACCACTTCAAAATAGCTTATGATATTCTGCAGGAAACCGTCCCGCATCCTGCCATCAGTAACAGTTCTATTACATCCCACCTAGCACCGCAAACGACTGCCAATTCATCAAAGGAGAATTCGCGACTGTCATCCAGCATTTCTACAAAGGAAAAGTACCAGGACTAGATGGCATCGGCAATATCATAATACAGCAAATATTCAAGACATTCCCCTTCCTCTTCATGGAGCATTTTAATACTTGACTTAAATTGGCTAAATTTTTCAATCTCTTAAGGTTGGAAATATCATTCTTTTGCATAAACACGGCAAATCTGAAACAGAAGCATCTTCTTACAGACCCATCTCTCTGCTCCCGACAATAGGTAATATTCTGAAAAAACTCCTCACCCACGCCTCAACTTTAACCTCGAGAAAAATAGACTTAGAAATCTTTAGTACGAATTCAATGAGGGGAAATCAACAGAAATGGCCATCACAAAACTCTTGGATACCATCTACAAAGGGAAGGCAAGTGGTGATCACGTACTGGTTCTTTCGATCGACATTAAGGGTGCCTTTGACAATATTCAGCACAACGCAATTGTTTCTTACTTTGACAATAGTAAATGCCCAGCAAACATAGTTAATATCTTTAAAAGTCTTCTCCAGAACAGGAAGGTCATCCTAAATAACTGCGAAGGACCAGAGATCAGGGACCAAAAACAAGGCTGCCCTCAAGTCTCTTGCAGTAGACCATCCCTCTGGAATTTGATCTCAAGTGAAATACTTCAAGAAAACTGGCCAATTAACACCAGCATTTAAGCCGTCGCAGACGACTTTGTACAGGTTTCCCATGCCCCTACTAGTGTTCTACTTGAGTCACATATTAACGAATCTATTTCTAAATTCTCCACCTTGGCAAGCAAAAACCAACTTCAAATTTCAGTTGATGAAGCAAATTATGTCCTAATCAGCAAGCTAGTTAGGGGACCCACCATTCGCTGGCAAGGCGAAAGAATTGAAAGAGCCCATACTATTAAATATCTCGGAGTTCATATTGATGAAAAGATGAATTGGAACGCCCACATTAAAGTACAATCTACTAGAGCGACTCAACTTTATCAAAATGTCCTAAAAATAGACGGGAGCAGTCGCCTGGTGTTTAGAACCTACAGTCCGAATCGCAAGAAAACTCTCAACAATTCAACATCTTTTCCTCCTGGCAATCTCAGGTACCTACAGGACAACTTCCACGGCAGCTCTACAGGTCATACTGGGTAGCCTCCTCTTAATCTACAATGACAAGGAGAAGCTCGTACACTCTACAGACTTAGACTTCCTCTCTCTACAAACGTCAGTGATATTGCTGTCAGTGAAATTGAAAAAACCGCTACAGGATGGTCAGCACACCCATAGGAACATCTAAGTCCAACTCAAATTTCCCTGGATGACGGAGGCATCATAAAAACTGGACTTGGAATTTATACCGATGGATCGAAAACAGAGAAGGGAGTGCGTGCAGCCTTCTGTGTTTTGACCGACTTCAACATTACCCACAGATGGTCTACCCGGCTCTCCCTGATAGAAATACAGTCTTCCAGGGAGAAATCCTAGCACTACTGAAATCAGTGGGACACGCCTTTGCCCTACACACTCAACAACTGACTGTTCTTGTAGACAAACAAGCCACCATCAAAACAGCAACAGACCCAAAGAGTCACAAACCAATTGCCCGGAAAATCTTCAAGTTACTCCCATAGTCATCCTCACATCAGAGTGTCGTGAATCAAAGCACATGCAGGTTACATGGGGGACGAAGAAGCAGACAGTCTGGCTAAGGAGGCAGCAGGAACGGAAAATTTTTTGAAACACCACTCGAGTTTCCAAAATCTTTATCAAAACATTCTTACGTTGGAAGATGTTGGCCATTTTGCAAATGGCTTGGGATCATGGAGATACTGGAAGGCTCATTCACAACATAATTCCCAAAGTTAGCTTGCAATCAGTGAAATGGACATGCAACTAAGTTCTTTTTTTTCACAGGACATGAGCCTTTCCCTTCGTTTCTCCAAAGATTCAACCTTGCCGAAACCTCATTCTGTTCTTATGGGGGAATTGGCGCACCAATCCAATATGCTACGGTTTGTCTCCTCACAACCTCCTACCATATGGCACCACCCAGCCAACAATATCAGCCAATATGGTTTCGCAGCGTAGCCAACAATTCAACATCAAGAAGGAAGATACATAATTTCCTTCGCTTTCTCCAAAGAGAATACAGTCTTTTCCGTCCAGATCCCAACTGATTGTTTTTTCTTTCCTTCAGTAGTATTCTCAGTTGAGTCCAATGTTATCGTCCCATTCCCACAATCTTGGCCAACATTTTCATAAATAACAACTACTGTAACCAAACATCCTCTTCCTCCTGCGATGAGGGAATTTAAAACCAACCAAATTTCAACTCTCCATCCTGCGTCTTCATTTCTCCGTCCTTTTCTTTGGAGATGGAAGGTCTCCTTTCATCAATTCGACATTCAACTTCGCCACTTCTTCAGCCCATTATCCCTTAATGAACTCAGAACTGTTTTACTCGTTCTTTCAGGACTTGCTTTCAAGATCCACCGTGTTTCTCCTTCGAGTTCCATCAGTTAACTCTTCTTCAAAATCGAACTTATTAAAATAATATGCGGTCCATCTCTCTATTTTTATGTGCATTTTTTGCTATTTTTTATTGCATTAATTTGTTTTTCATCTTTTTCCTTTCATTTTTTATTTTTGAATGTATTTTTTACTCTTCGTATAGTTGTTTCATTGCATTTAGTTTTTATTATTGTTCAGTTATTTCATGTCTAACTGTGTAATTTTATGTTTTTTCAGTTTCATTTTCCTCTGCGTTACCAAAATATTTTTATAATTTATAGCACAATAGCAATTCTTCCTATTGCTCCTGTAAACATTTGTAAACTTGTTGCGTTTTTAATTAGGCAGCGGTATAGAGAATTGTCAAGTTGCAATAGAGCTCACCCCTTCGGGTTTTGTGATTTTTCTTCCACTTCATGACCACGACACTGCTTAAATAACATTATGGTTACAGTTGCAGAGGCATGGAGTGGTGTTATGTTATGTATCAGTGTCGTGATGTATCAATCTCCATTTATTGCAGTTGTGATAATAGCCATAGATGTCTAAATGCCACACAAAATCCCTTGCCGAAGAATAATACTTAAAACTGCTCTGTTATGGCTACGTCGGAAAGTACTCGGCAAAATCTCTCCGTGGAGCTTTCATATTAACATCTCCAGATTATTAGTAACACTGAGACAAACGTGGTCATTTCTTTTTGGACGGTTCTTTTACGAACCACTTAAGATGACTCTGACGATACCAGAAGGGAAGTACTGAAAATGCCACATCTCACATTCCTAATTGTGACCTAGTTTCTAATGATCCAGGTGACGGGACCAATTTGTTGCGCCAACGCATTCCGATCCGTTGGAATGCGGCCCTTCTCTTTCCTTTCCCTTTTGGCCAACTAGGTTATAGAAGTCTTGCATGATTGCGTTCATGGAATGAACTCTAGCAACAAATATATACATTTGCGATTTCCCGACACATATTGAGACCGACCAGGATGGGATAATGATCATAATGTCTTCCAAAGTCTGTACTCGCAACATTGAAGTACTTGGTAACATTTTGATGTAATTAAAACCTTTTTATATTCATATTTTATTCCCTATTCTAAATCACAATATATATTTCGTTCATAATTATCTTACTTCATTTCTAGTTTGTAGCATATGCTTATTTGCATTATTTATAATCTCGATCGTTTTTTAAAAAATTGCCTCTGCTTATATTTCTGAAGTTACTTATTCTTCGCAAACATTCGAAAGGTTGTAAATATTGGCCATCAGTTCCTTTCTTTACCTCCTCATTTAAGTATGTAAGTAAAAATTATTGCAAACATGAAAATTTCCAAATTCAGATTTTGCAGATTTCGATTAATATCCTGAATTTAGACGTGCTTGAATACGAAAAAACACTTTTTGGTATTATGTGTATCTATTAGTCAATATATGTGCATTTTCAAACAATAACTCAATGTAATAGCAATATGGAACCAGCTAGACTGGAGAAATTTGGTTAGTGGTCCTTGAACTAAAATTATAGACCCTTATGAAAATTTGGATAAAATCTAATTACATTACGTCTATCCGTCTGTCCGTCCGAGTATATGCGAAAAAGACAACTCAAAAACGCAATGAACTAGATATATGAAATCTTATAGATCATCTTAAAATCAAATTTTCAATAAAGAAAAGTTTGGATCAAATACTTCTATACAGGATTGCATTTCTCTCTATTCCATGTCCATTCAACTGTTCAACGATCCTAACAGCAATATGGGCTTGTGTTATGTCTATCTATGAGTGTTACATCATTATAACACAAAATTGGTACAATATAGACGATGCAAACTATTGGTAGTAGAATTTGCACCAACATCATAGATCTCTATAAAACTGTAGATTAAATCATTCGACCGGAAAAGGAAGTGTTCCAAAATACTACTACTAAACCCCAAATGTGCCGTACTGTATTCACATATAGGAAAATCGATGAGGCAACAGCCCTAGATTTTTCTACTGTTTGTTATACGATTGTATAAAAGAGGAAATGAAATATAGAAATAAACATTAAATTTATGACAACGCGCATAAAATTTTAAACTCAGCATTGATCTTATATGCGTATTGCCGAAGTGAGGGAAATATTTTTAGTCGAAGAACAAATCAAAAGGCTTTACCCACCCTGAAAAGAAGCCAAAAAAGTGAGAGTGTGCATGAAATGTTTCAGCATAAAAAATAACTACTATTTTAACATTTAAGAACTCGTATTTGAATTTATTTGCAATATTCAACTTTCAACGAAAGTATCATAACATCAAAAAATCAGTTGATTATAAAAAAAATTAAATAGCTGAGATTTATCAAGAAATTTATGCCTAATATGTATATGGATGAGTACAGATGGTCTTTAGTTTTTAACCTTTCAGCGAAAGCGCCTTCACAAATTTTACGACAAACGGGAATATTTCATATCCTGTTCTCACATGTGACATAGAAACTGTCTTAAAGTCATTGCTATTCCTTCATGTGACCCCTCTCATAGTTTAAAATTGCTGTCTCGAATTTTCAGTGTATTCTTTGATTTCCTACAAGTTTGTGCTTCTGTCGTAAATTTATGCCACGCGTTCGCTCACGCAAATTTACAATTGATTTTAACTTCTTAATTGTTTATTTTGACAATTAGATCTCGAATGCGTATTACGGCGACTTATTGTTTCATTTACATAGTCAAAAATATTTAGTGGGATTTTCGAAATTATGGTTTTAAAACCTGTAAAATATGAAGACACCACGCGTATTCTTCAAGATGTATCAGATGAAGAAAATAAAAGCAAAGAAAGATTTCTAGACAGAGAAAGTGATCTTAGTGATGAAAATATAAGATATTTCAGCAGTGAATCACCAATAAACCCGAAATAATCATGGACTCGAACTCTACGGAAGGTGGAGACGATACTGTAGACAAAATGTGTGCTTCGTTCTCTGTTTTAATGATTAGAAGTAAATGGTCTTCAATATTCTCCTGCCTCATTAAGATTGCGGGAATACATTCTCGAATTTTATGTATGCTAGCTAAACCTACAAGTAATCTACCAAACTGAAGAATTTTCTTGAAAAACCTAGCACTTAGATTTATGAAGGACCACCTTGCTGCTCGAGTCCAGATTCCAATTAAGGTCATTGCCAAATGTCATTCCCACGCTTTTAAGGCAAATGATCAGCAGCCATCACCGAAACGAGGAATTTGCAATTTATGTGTGAAAGAAAGAAAAAGTTAATCAGCATCCATAAAATGCAATACGTGCAACAGATATACTTACAAACGTCAATCTCTAACAAAAGTCCAATGTTTCGAATGCAAGGACAGGTATTAAAAACTAACAAGAAAGTCGTTGTTATATAATCTTAGATTTTATTATGTCCCTTTATTCTCTGTTGCTTATTTTCTTTTTTATAAAATTATCATGTTATTCCTCATTACTTTCCTTGATTTCAGTGTATTTTTTGAGTTTGGAAATAATATTAAAATTTCATTTTACCTCTTGATGCATAGATTTGTTTTACTAACGGATCTCTTTTTACTGTTATGAAACATCTTGCAATTGCAATAAGATACGGGACAAAGACTCACATACTATATAATTCCTGATATTTTCTGAATTTCGAAAGAGTTATATTTTTATTAAGTCTTTATTTTTAACGTCTGGACAAAGAAAGCCAGTATTGAATCTTCAAGACACTATTATATGACCAAAGAAGTTAAATTCTTTTTCTGATGCTAAATAATTTCATATCTCATAAATGAATCTAAAAACAATCCTATTTACTTTCTCTTATTTTCAGGCAAAGAACGAAGTATTCCTAACATAAAATAAGCAAATAAATAAAATTTCGCTTCACAAATACAAAATAGAGTTATCGTTTTCCGCAAAATAATTTCGTCTAAACTAATTAGTTCAATATCCATGAAGCAATAACTCTTATCACAATTTTTTTTCTGAAACTAACTTGCCCATCAAAGCATTTCATTATAATACATAAAGACACCAAAGGCACAGTGACCCTGAAAATTGATTCGTTTAGTACGAGAGAATAGAAATAAGTTTGTATAAGGACACTAAGCTTTGTGTTTAATTAAATCAAGCCAACATAGCTCGTTGCGAGCCTTGTAGTCATAAGAATTTAAGTGCACTGATTATTTCTAATTTATGGGGGTGATTCCGCTGGTGGTGCTGCCCTGGAAAATGAGAAATGAACTCCAAGCATGTTAACCGCCTTTAACAAGACATTTGGCAAACCTTTGGCTTGAGGGAAATGAAATAATGGTAGAATAATTTCAGAAATCTTGATTTAATACTTTAGAAGAAGCAATGTTAATTAAAAATTCTTAAAATGTGTGCGCGACTTGATTGGGCGAAACTAATTTTAATGAACTGCGTTTCGAAAGTACATTAACTCGATTACTAGGGACTTGAAGATTTGGAGGATCGAAGGCAATAATTTTCGGCTTATTATGCATCGCGACTAAATGCACATTAATTCTTTAATTCGTGCAAGATGTGTATCTACCAGATTTTATTATTTTAATAGAAACGAACGCCTGTGGATGATTTAGATACATATCAAAAATTTATTCGGAAAGCTTAAATTTGAACATTGAAATAATTTGCAATTCAAAATTTAATTTAATACCTGAAAATGAACTTGTATTCAATTCTATTATATTTTTTATGTAGAATCGCTTTCTTTCATTTTGTGAAATTAAAGAGAATTAATGTGAATCCTCTACATTGCCCATTTAACCTTTCATCTTAATTAATTAACCCTTTGCGGCATACTTAATTTCACTTGCTTCTCAACCGTTAAATTCAATTATAAATGTGAAATAATAGGTTTAGGATATGGCTAATAGTACTAATTTTAGAGTGTATATAGCAGTATTATGAAATTTCGTTTCGGAATAGGAATTATTAGAGATAAAGTTTGGGAAAATTCCTTAACTCAGAGATAACAAAATCTTTCATTTCTGGGCTTTTACGATTTTAGCAAATTAACTCAAAAATTTTCCTCCAATATTCTTTAATTTATGATTTTCTGTAAGATTCATCAATATTTTTTGATTGTATCAAGGTAAATGAATCTAAGAGGGTTCTCATACGAGGGGGTGACCCCAAAGAGGGACGACCCCCCCTCGGAATGAAGTAATATTTTTTTAAATTTGTATTTTCATAATATTTCAAAAAAATTAATGCCTTGCTTCGCAAAGGTTTAAAAAGAAATAACTGTTAGTTCAAATAGCAAAATTTTATATAATTAACACTGCGAAATATTTATTTTTATATATTATGTTTCAGCATGAGGTTTATAAACTTCTAGAAGTGGTAGGGTACACCAAGATGGCTCGAAATCACATAGCAATTGTGGGTTAAAACTGCTTGTCAGACGCGGTAGATGGCGTTGTACATTCGCGGGATTCCCGAACTTTATTGCGTGCGCCTCTGCAAATACAATTGTGCACAAGCTATTGTGCATAATTACATTTTTCAATTGCCGGAATGCACTACAGGTGATATGGATACATGTCGCTTTCACCCAGAGTCCTCCACCAGCGGGAAATCCCAACAAGCTGTGTTATAGCATGTGTACTCGAAACTGGATTCTCCTGTAGGAGATGTAGCACAATCTCCTCAATGTTCGGAGTCCTTATCGTTCATTCATGGCTACTACGTTCATTCACTATGGCTCTCTAGTAAGAAACCCTGTCAGATAACCGCTGGTGCAGTTGTCCAAAGAGTTTATGACTGGATGTACGCCTCATCGGATATGGTTGCGTATGGTCGCGCATTGCACTCCTGAGCCCCTACGCATGATACATATCCGCAAACTCCGCTTTCGTAAAATCAGCCATCTTACAAACGCTGCGTCAGCGTGTGAAATGAAGAGTCTCTGTAAGAAAACTTGGTAATCCCGCAAAATTGCAACGCCATCTACCGCGTCTGGTAAGCGTTTCTGACCCATAATTGCCCTGCCTCTCCTACTAGTTTCTAACCCTGGTGCTGAAACACCCTATATTACAATATTGTGATCTGATATAAACTGATGATTTGTAAGGAATTTGAAAAGTTATTTTTTTAAATAACTAAATAAAAATTAAAGATTAGTTAGACTAGAAAATTAGACTTAGCTAGACTATTTTAATTTTATTAAAAATAATTGAATAAATTAAAAAGGTCTTTAAAAATTTTAAGATTTTCGAGTAATAATATTTGGAATTCTTTTAATAACACTTCCGTCTGCTACTTGATAAGGTTATTTGAGATGAAATATTTTTCTAAAGTGCTGATATTTTTTGAAACGCTACATTTCTTTGTACATGATATCAAACTGTAATCACTTCGCTTATTTGCGACTTAATTTTTGTCACAACTAGGAAATAATGAAAATATTATAGAACTTTAAAAATGTTAGACAAGAATGTGACACATTTTTAAATATATTTATTTGCTAATTTCTTTCGTTATATATGTCTACAGAATAACATCACTAAATTTTACGTAGTAAAATAAAATATGTATAAATATATAAAACATTACTTTTTTAAATAAGAAGAAAATATTGTAGGTATAAAAATTACTTGGATTCATATTTTTTTGCTTAAAATTTATACTAAAATAATTGAATAAATGTTTAGGAAGAAATAATTTTCAAGAAAATATTTTGACAGTTTTATTCAATTAATTACAAAAAAACCTTTAACAGAATGGTTTACTTTCCTAAATAATGAGCGTTTTATTTAACCTAGATAATTTTATCAAGAATTTTGAGATATTAAATATATATGTTTCTTGAACAACCAGACATGGATTATTTCTGTATAAAATAAAAACAAACAAAAACTTTTTGAAGCACGTATGCTATCGACATTTCTTCATTTGACAATGTATTGCTCTATTTAATGTGAAATTAAAAAACACATATTTGAGAAAAAAATATGCAGAAATTTTATCTTAGAATTCCAGTATATTACAAAAAATATTTGCTATGAAATTATCATATCCATTTAAAATTCTTTGTCCTCTAATCATGCGGTATTTCCATTTATTTGGCAATATATTCAATTAGTTCTCCTGAATTTAAAAGCATATTTAATTTTAATGAAAGAAAACATATCCATTTCTTCAACTTTCGATTTTGTTTTTATAGGAAAATAAGAAATAGAAAGCAATATACTTAAGGAAATAATTCTTTAATACATCCTAAAAATTAACTTTTCTTTAAAATATTATCAAACTAAATCTTTATCTTTGAAAGCATAACAAGAAATTTAATACTTTAGATCTGGGATCCAGTCACGAAAATTGAGAGGACCAAATATCCTCACCATGTACAAGCAAACTAATAAACTTGCACAGAAGACAATAGGAATACAAATAGCTACGATACAGTCTCTTAAAAGCAACCCATCCAATTATAAGATAACCATGTTTTCCAGAAAAATAAAACTCGCCTTTTATGCATAATCTTCTCGAGATTTATGTAGCGTGAATAGCTGAATGAGAATACTCCTTCTGCCAAAGCTTCAACGGAAAACTTATTTCTTGCAGAGCCTGTTTACTTCGCTTATCTTAATATCTTCCAGGTGCATGGTTCAGTTCATTAAAGCTTCTCCGTTCAGAATTTGCAGTTTACCATTGTATTATCTAGGAAAAAAGCAATGCTCTGAAAAAAATATTTAGACCCGAAAATTTAAATCTTTCATTAATTAATTTGCGGCTTCCGAATAATTGCTGTGATTGATAAATATTTTTTGATAATATTATGATATTTAAATTTATTTTGTTTTGACTCTAACTTTGTGTTTCTTAGTTTCACATATGAAAGGGATTGTTTATTTTTACTTAAATATTTAACAAAGAATTTTCAATCATGTATTTTTTCGGCACTACATGGATGTAACATTTTTTTTTTTGCTATGTAATTTAATAAGACATTTAAAATGTGTTCTTGTATATGCATATTAATAAATTTTGATCGATGAAGAATTTTATTAAGTAAGTAGTATTCTATGATCATTTTATTATAATTTAAAAAAGAAATATTTTTTATTGACTTCTGATTTTTAAATTACCTATGAGCTTGATTTAAAACTGAAAACTTATCTTTCTAGCTTCGAAGTCAATACGTTATTTCCTTATGTTTGTACACATATTCAAATTTAATTTCTTCGTAAATGTGCAGAGTTCCGATTTCTAAATGCTACCAAATTTTCGTTCATAATAAAAAGAAATAAAGAGAAAAATTATGCAAATACAACAAGTATTTGCGTTTCTAACAAATTTCAAAATTAAATAAGATTTAGGAGCTTAATCATGGTTTTTATCAAGGGAAAAATGACAAAAACCTTGAAGATCACTCTTAAATTACTTTCAGAAATAATAATGGGAGTGAGTGTTGCAGATATCAGCTGCTTCGCGAGATTTTTTTAAACTTGTAATATTAGTTTTTTAAGTAAGAAATTTTATATAATCAAGTTACATTCTTATAGGAATCTTAACAGCCTTCTTTTGTTCAGTTAACATTGTATATTTAGAGGCTGTTTCAATTAATAAATTAGCCGTGGATATATTAAAGACATAACTTGAAAGATCTTATATTTATTTTTAAACTAGCTGTTACCCGCGACTTCGTGCGCGAAGAATTTGAATTATTCTTTTTTTAATTCACGAATGTAAATGTTTTGTTGCATTTTGAAAGGGGAAAGGAAAAGTTCTGACGGTTGATAATACTTAATTCGACGGCTGACAGGAGTGTACTGTACATGTATGCTGATATAGTTATGTAATTTGTTTATCTATGCTAATATACTTTTGTATACCACGTTATTTGCACGGATGTAGAGGTTGTGTGGGCTGGACACACGTGAACAGGCCGCATATAGTTGCCCATGGGAAAAATATGGCTTTTCCAAATGTACGCCTGCCACTTTCAGTGTCTGGACCTGAGCCTCGCAAATGATATTTTTACAGGGATTTGTTACCTTTTGAACTGAGATGATAAATCCTTCGGTGTTATCGGAAGGCGTGGAAATAAAAAACTCTCTCTTCTCCCTATATCAGTCATAACAGTAGCTTTCACGATGTTTGTACCTAGGTGTGTAATTTTTAACCGTGTGCCATTGCGCAGTCTCGGTATATCGAGGTTACGTATTAGTAGTACTGGCACACCGACTATCATTCTAGGCTTGTCGTAAGGCGCCCCTGAAAATTCTAAGAACTTGAAGAGCTCTACAGAATATGATGCTCCTTGTTAATGCCCATTACTGTATCTACAGAAAGATATTCTGTAATATCTCACTGTGAAAATTAAACAAAATATCGAGAGATTAATTCACTAACGTCATTGGATCACTGTGTAACCGTATTAAAAGCTGTAAATGCTACCACAACAGGAAACCGGAAGTGTAAAGTCTCCTTTGTTGTTTATGGTCAATGAAAGCAATATTTTCTTATATTAACTTTAACACTGGCAAAAGCCCGCGCCCGAAACAGTAATTTGGCTTGAATTTATTTCTATAAGAATAAAAAGTATTGTTAGAAATTACGTTAAAAAATATTTTTAAACTTTTATAGCAATCGGAGAAAACATTTCATCGCAATGGAATTAATATCATTAAAATGATCATTTTCTGGTCTTTAAAATGGCATAAAAATAATTGTTGTCTAATAAAGATTTCAGAAGTTATTGGCAAAAAACGACTAAGCATTAGGCTTAAAAGCGGCTAATATTTGTTATTTAATTAAATATCTTAAGAACTAATTAACTCTGAAAGTTGAAAATAACACCTTTGACCTAAAAATATGCTCTAGAATGCCGTGTGTAAATTTCACCGTTTAGGAGGAGTTCTTGTGACCGACCGATCGACCGACAGACCGACAGATACATGTAAATTCTGCCTTATTTTATGGATACTTATAAATATAAGCAAAATTTTCAGAAATAAAGGTAAATTAGTTCAAAGTCTAACCATTTCCTAACAAATGAGTAGCTATAAATTTGCGTTATTTCAAAATCGTCTGCATGTAATATTTAAAAAATTAATAAAAATTGAATGGAAAATGTCAGAGAAATAAATTTGGTATCATTGAAAAGGTAAATTTTTATCTTTAAGATGGTATAAAAATAATTTTTATCGGACAATGTGTTCCGAAGTTACAGCGAAAAAAAGGATTACGTGCTAGTTGATTTTAAAAATAATTTATTTCACATGTTTTCGCATTCCTGAAGGATCACGTGACAGTTGAGTGAAAAATAAAATAAAGTTCACGCGAATCGCGGAGTCAATGGGCTTTCTTTGTTAACTAATTTTAATCTGTAGTCAAAAATAATTAATTTAACGTGATTTCACTTAGCCTATGTCCGTTCTTGGGTTTGAAACTACAACTCTGCCAATTTTCATCCAAATCGGTTTGGTAGTTTTGTCGTGAAAGCTTAAACAAACAGACAGACAGACGGACAGACAGACAGAAAGACAGACAGACAGACACACTTTCGCATTTATTATATTATTAAGGATGAAAGCAAGAATTTCCTTTAATTTAAACTTATAATCATAGATTAAGTTCAGTTTAGGGCTGTTATGAGAAAGTAAAAGAAAGCTAATATGTACTTTATTAAAATTAATAGTTTAAGATAAGAACGGATAGATTTAGGGTTTTAAGACGACGAACCTTCTTTTAAGTCATTTATGAATTATTTGATATCAAACACTCACTTTTGTTATCTTATAAAGACATCTTACATCAAAGATTTATTCACTGAATTGCTATGCAATTTGACGCCATGGTTTATCTTAAGATGAATCTAATTTAATACAGCTGAAAAATAGATAAAAATTTATGGGATTGTAGTTTCATAATTTGGCTAAATTTCGAATTCTTTTAACTTGTGCTTCTTCATCATATGGAAGTCCAGTTTTTATTTCTATCAATTCTATATAAATAAAAATATAATTTAGGTGCCGGAAATTCTCATTAAATCATACACATTTCATATTCTAATGAAATTTGTTAGTAAAACTTCTTCTCTTTTGTAGTGTGTTTGTTTCTGGTATTTTCTTTTGCAGTACGATTGTTTCTATTAGTCCATGCATTTCTTTCTGCCTATAACAATAATACACTGAATTTCTGAAAATAACTTTAATAAATGCAACCAAATTTATATTTTGGCAATTGACACTAAACCACTTTAAAAATTGCATCATCAATGAAGAAGAAATCACATTAAGTTCACAAAGGTTCTGATCACATGTTGACTACTCAATGTGTGTATTTTTCACTCAATATTTGTTTTTCAAAATAAAACCATTGTTTTCCTTTCTGTTTACAACATTTTCCATAACATTTAACGAAAGTTAATAAATAAATAATACTAATTAATAAGCAAATTATAATCTCAAGGATATATCCAGCTTCTTGAAAAAAAGACCTTGCAGTGCTTTAAATGTCAGTGTAGATAACACTGGCATAGATATCATGTTAAATATGTCGATTGATATACATCAAATGTTTTCGATTTGTATACCATGAGGTTTATAATAAAAGTTTAATAGAATGTTTCCCACTTAACGTAGCTAAAAATCAATTTTATTGGTAAAATACATCCAATTCATCTATGTCGAAGCATTCTTTGCTTCTATTTTTAAAAATATTTCCTGATATCTGCTACTCTCATTAGCAGGTGTCTATACAATCAAGAAAAATTCATGTCAGAAACTATAACATTCAAACATAAGAGATAAAGCAAGGGAAGCAGATTCACATATTTTCATTCAATTTCCTCTCTTATAAATATATATTTCTGTAGAGATGTTAGAACATAATTGAAAAAATTCTAAATTCATTTTTGTGCAAAATGGATCACTTTATTGTGGAGCAAGAATGCATATTTTCTCACCGGAACAATTTTGTACGAAATGTAATTTTTTTCATTAATAAAATAACTTTATTTATTTTTTCTGTCATTAAAAACGTTCCAACAACACCTGCTTTACATTATTGACCGATTATGCTTTTAACTCTTTGTAAGGCTATTTTTTTCTAGTAGTGGTATAATAAAATAACTTTGGCATTGAGATTAATTTAAGAAAAGAAATTCATTTATCTTATTGGATGACATTATATCTGTTAATTAAATTTATTAATTAATAATTAATCACCAAGTCAAGACACTGCGTTATGGTTTGAGATAAGATATTGGAATATCCGGGTTTTTGTTTCCTCGACACATTTGGCGAGAACTTCCGCCAACCTTAAAAAATGGTTTTAAAAATTGTAAAATTTTGTGGTAAGTATATTCCCACAAACTTAGAAAGGGTTAACCCATATCGTACCAAGCATCATCCAAGCATTTATTTATAAAATATGTCTTTCTCATAACTTATGTATACACATAAAATTAAAAAAAACTTACAAAATTTTATTATTTTTTATCGGTGCAGGCTGTTCTAAAAATAGGACAATGCTACAATTCACTGGCATTCGTTTTTACTTAAGTGAAATGAAAGAAATCAACATAAGCGTAGTCCAGCGTTACTTTTTCACACATAGGTGTAGGCTTTGCTGCTCAGGTTTTTAGCCGGCATCTTCTTTGTTTGTCTTCTCTGTTTTCACAATAATATATTGATTTTTACTCTTTAGAAAATCTTCATTAGCATGTTAAACAACATGTTTTCGACAATACGGTTTCCTTTTCATAGAAAGTCCAAATAGGCAACTGTTATATGTCTTCTAAAATCAAGCAGGCTTAGACTATACTTCTCTGCATGAAAATCGGCCCCGACACCATTTCTGAAAATTCTTATTTAAAATGAACCCCTGAATCCGAATATGACCCCTATTTTGCCTCATCACCCTCCGTTTTCTCGGGACGCCCCCCCCCATTTTTATCACTGTCCTGTAATTTTATGGCCATGAATTTGATTTGGAGGGGGGAAAACGATTATTTTAACCGTTAAATGTCTTCTGAAGGGCTACAAAGGTGAAATGTTCTAAAATATTAACATTTGTAGCAAGGGGAGATTTGAGAGGGATTTGTACCCTTAAAATTAAAAAAAAATCAATAAAAATGACCGGTTTTTCTGGTTTGTTTTCGCCATTTTTTCACTTATTTTCTACATATTCCAGCTTCCAGCCTCCCCTTTTCCTCACCCAAACACCCCAAATAATAAAAATATATAGCAACAAATTTGGCTAAAAGCGAGTGAGGAGGAGAGGTCCCGAAGCCCTCACAAGAAAGTTTGGAAGATTCACTGTACAACGTTGCCGCTCTTTATTTTCATCACTGTTCTGTAATTTTATGGCTATGAATTCGATTTGGATGGGAAAAGGATTATTTTAACACTTAAATTTACAAATAAAAACATAATATATAATAAATAAAATTAATATATAAAAATAAAGTTTGGAAGATTCACCGTACAACGTTGTCGCTTTTGCACATCAAACTCGGATTGATCAAACAGTTTGTGAAAGCAATGATGTCTTTAACAGGGGATGGATTTAACTTCTTGAAAACTAAATTTCCTCGCCTAAGTGAGGCTAAAATCAAGGAAGGAATGCTCATGAGCCCCCAGATTAGACAACTTTTTAAAGATTCAACGTTTATACAACACCTGAATCGCAAAGAAAAACGAGTATGGCTTGGATTAAAAAATGCGAGCATGTTGGCAGAATATTGCTGGTCATTGGTACGAAAAACTTCTACTTCATGGTACAAGAGGAAAGCAAGCACCAGATGAAGGTACTATATTATAAATTACATTTATTATATTTTATATTATATTATCTATTATTATTATTGTATTTTTTATTTTTATTTTTAAATTTAAATGTTAAAATAATCCTTTCCCCCCTCCAAATCAAATTCATGGCCATAAAATTACAAAACAGTGATAAAAATAAAGAGCGGCAACATTGTACAGTGAATCTTCCAAACTTTCTTGTGAGGGCTTCGGGATCTCTCCCCATCACCCGCTTTTAGCCAAAATTGTTGCTGTATATTTTTATTATTTGGGGTGTTTGGATGAGGAAAAAGGGGGCTGGAAGCTGGAATATGTAGAAAATAAGTGAAAAAAGTGCGGAAACAAACCAGAAAACCGGTCATTTTTATTAATTTTTTAAAACTTTAAGTGGACAAATCCCCACCCAAATCTCCCTCTTGCTAAAAATGTTCATATTTTAGAACTTTTCACCTCTGTAGCCCCTCAGAAGACATTTAGTGGTTAAAATAATGTTTTTCCCCTCCTTAATCATATTCATGGACATAAAATTTCCAAACAGTGTTACAAATGGGGGGGGCGGCTCCCGAGTTAACGGTGGGTGATGGGGCAAAATGGGAGTCATATTTGGACTTAAGACGCCATTTTACATAAGAATCAGAGGGAATGGTATCAGGGCTCGAAAATTTTTATATTTTTTTTGCAGAGCAGTGCTCTCAACTATCATCAGTAAATAACTGATTCAGCTTCCATGAAGCAACAAATACCGTTTCAAACGCATTAATAAATAAAGTCCATTACCATTTCCCCCCATGAATTGAAGTAAAATAAGCTGCACGAGTATCAAACAGGCAAATTCTGTTTTCATATTCACTGTAAAATGTATGCATAGTGGCACCTTTACCAGTTTTTGGTCACGTGAAAAATTTGCATGGGACTTCAAAATACTAGCATCAAAATCATTTCCAAAATACAAGAAAATTCAAGCATACGGAAACGGGAAAAACTGGTCTGCCTCGATGAATTTGAAAATACAAACTGACATCTTGAGTTGATGTTTGAGAATAATTATTCTCCCCCCCCCCGGGGGGGTGGGGGGGGATGGGGGCTTGGCAGACAGACTGTTAACTGGTAGACTGGCCTTTGTTAGTTGTAGAGTAGTAATGTTCAGAATGTAACAGAGAAAGAAATGACTACCGCCATGATCTACCACTACCTACTACAACCTAACCAATCTACTACTACCTAACTAATGGGTGTTAGGTAGTAGTAGATTGTACCATCGTCCTATGCCTAGGACAGTCGAAAATGCAAGAAAGAATGATCTTCTAGATAATATTTGACAATTTTATTTTACTGGTATAAAAGTATAGAATATTACCTCAATAAAATTATATATATATATGTTTTCTTGCAGCTGGAAATTTAAAAAAAAGCATGCTTGTTGAAAATGTAAAAGAAAAATTCTGCAAAAATTGTAATTTTAAAAAGATTAATAAAAAATAACCGTCATTAATTTAAATTTGCGATAATGACAAATATATGGTTAAATGAGTCTTGAATAATAAATATCTTAAATTTGAATTAAAATATTCTAAGAATTCTCATATAAAGTCCTCTTATATATACTGCTCTATTTTTAGAGCGGTTAGGAAATATGGGTTAAACAGGAAATCACTTATTTGCTGCAGCGCTGAATATCGGAATATCGATAAGTTAGAAAGGGTACATTGGAGTGCAGCTCGCAAATCACCGGACTACGTGGTAGCACCCCGGCTGATATAGTTCTCTATGAGGCTGATTTACAGCTCTTGCGCCTGAGAAGTGCCCCTAATCTTGCAAAAATATTTTTGTAAAATGTTTAGTTATATTAATCAACATCGTACTGCTAATTTTTTAAGAAGTTGGCAAAATAATCAGAGACTAAAAAAGAGTAGTCCTCTCATTCATGCTTTGAAAATGGATGCATTGCATTCTCTTGTTGACTTTAATTCTTTAAAACCTATTGCGTCTCCTTTAGACTCTTTGCCTAGTGTGTTCTTCCATACAGAGTTATTGACGCACACTAATAAATCCTCCCAGCATCCGGTATATTTAAAACAGGATCTCCTCTACAGAAGTGGGCACCACTAAGTGAGGATGAGTTGCTCAGGTTTGTATATGAGGGAACTCGCCCGCCTAGGGGTACATAAATGGGGGGCGGCAGCCCTCCTCCAGTGATAGTACGTGCCTCCTACGGGAGGGGTTGGGCCGTGAGGCGGTGTTGGCCATTAGGACCCGACCTCAGTACTCGTTTCTATTGCAACGACTGTCATTCAGTGAAAACTCACGTGCTTTGGCAGGTCGGGGGCTGTATTTACGGTTAAGACAGGCTGCTCTCGAAGTGATAAATACTATACCTATTCAAGCTACTCTGATTTACACTGTTGGTAGCAAGAATGAAATTGGACATGCAGGTAGTGGGGTTTTTTAAGCACGGTCGGGGGAGGAGCTTCTCTAAAACGAAGAAATACTGACTACTGCTCAGTTTTCCGCTCCGAAATTATCGCCATTGATATGGATTTAGACTCTGTTGTCGAACATCAATTATTCGGTGAGATATGGATTCTCTCGGACAACCGAAGTGTTGTCCAATATC
>BGPR01000639.1:221838-249803 GCA_013235015.1 Araneus ventricosus
AATAATTGATGTTGGACAGCAGAGTCTAAAACCCATATCAAGTATGTCATTTCTGGAGACGGAAACTGGGAATACAGTATCTGGCTTAAGAGAAGATCCCCGCCGACTCGTGCTTAAAGTCCCACCTACCGCATGTCCAATTTCATTCTTGCTACCAACATTATGTAAATCAAGTGGAAGCTTTACCAGGAACATGATATGATCACTGCTCGAGCAGCCTGTCTAGAAATATACCGGATGCACTGGTAGGGATTTTTAGTGTGCGTCAATAACTGTGTATGGTTAGAACAATAGCAAAGAGTCTAAAGAGGAGACAGGAATGAGTTTTAAAGTTAAGCTTCAACAAGAGAATGCACAATGCATCCATTTTCAAACATGAATGAGGGGACTACTCTTTTCAGTTCCTGTATGTTTGCCAACTTCTTAAAAAATTAGCAGAATCGATGTTGGATTATTATAACTAAACATTTTCAAAAAAAATATTTTGTAAGATTAGGGCGCTTCTATCTTGGCGCAGGCAGTAAAGTTGCTACATAGAGAACTTTCAGCATCCGAGGTGCTACCACGTAGTCCGAGTGATTTGCAGCGCTACTCAAATGTACCTTTCCAACCTTATCAAATTTTGTATCTGAGGCAACTCAATATCTCGTATTATTCCAGCGCTGCAGAATAGTGATTTCGTTTAACGCTATATCCTAACCCATCTAAAAAAACAGGCAAAAAGTATATAGAGGACTTATATGAATTCTTCAGAATAATTTCTTTAATTCACATTAAGATATTTATTATTCAATACTCATTTAACCATATATTTGTCATTATGCAAAATTTTCTAATGACGGATTATTTTTTATAATCTTTTTTTAATACAATTTTTATTTTTCTTTTCGTATTTCAACAATTAGTTTTTTTAAATTTCCAGCTCCAAAGAAAACATATAGAGTATAATTTTATTAAGTAATATTCTAGCAATACGTAAATCTGAACGTGAAGTACAACAGCGGTGAGATATGGATTCTCTCGGACAACCGAAGTGTTGTCCAATATCTTGATAATTGGAGAGATCTTAGTGACCGGAGGGGAATGGATATCTTTAACAAACTCAGGATCCTGCGCAATTCTTGTGTTCTTCATCTACAATGGATACCATCACATATAAATTTAAAATATAACGATATTGCTGATAGTCTTGATAAAGAAGGTACTACCATCCCTCAGGCCTATGTAGAACCCTTGACCTACCTTGAGTTACACTCAATAAGAAAGGCCCTTGTTAAAATTTCTTGGAGGCATCCGCCAGCTCATTCATGGTATCGTAGTGAAGGCCCGGGTGCTGCTATACGTTCTAAGGGGGATAGGAAAATCCAAACAGCTATAACTCGCTTATCATCCGGCCACTTAAAAACCCTCAGATTCTCTGGTGGTGATAAGAAGTTCAATATCTGCACAAAGTGCAACTTGATTGAGACCATTCCGTAGCATCCACTTGACTGTGTTACCTTGGTGTATGATGACCTGCTTAAGCGACCGAATTTCGTGTTGGAGGTGATGAAGGCGAACGATCTCATGGATCTGATGTGATTCAGATCAGAAGGATTAGAAAGAAGAAGAAGACATCTAAATCCTGACAATTGCTTTCCGTCACTTAAAATGAATTACAGATCGTCAATTTTCAACAATTATTTATATATGATTTTTCATGGACATTTTATTTTAAAGGTTTCCAAAGAAGATTTCAGGAAGGCCGTGCTTAACAAGTAATGAGAATGATGCACCTGTATACCAAAACTTCAGGAGATATGAAATAATTCATAGAGCAATAGCGGTGAGTTTTTATATAATATAAATCCTTATTTTTATATTTTTCAACATTTTGAATTCCTCTTCTCAACCTTAAATGTCTTGAAGCCTGTTTTACTGTTAGTTTAGGAAATGAGTACACGCCTATATCGGTGGTGGATTGCCAGTTAGAGTTCCTCAGATGCATCAGCACAACGGACACTTATTCTGGCACAGTCGCTGTATTTTATTAAATCTCTTTCTCATAAATAGTTTTCTTAAAATTTTATTAGCGAATCTGATGCTCAATACATTGTATCTAGTGTGTTTTCGTTCATGTAAATAGTAACATGAAAGAAATTTATCTGCTCTTTTTTTCCCTTCATTTTCAGTTTTATTTTTTTCTATCATAGCATTTTATTTGATTCAGGATGACAAAGGTTATTTTTACATTTATCCGATGAGAAAGAAAAAAAAATCATTATATCTGTATCAAACTTTCTCCTTTAAGATATTGAATTTGCAGCAAAGTATTTGCTAACGGAAAGAAGGTAGAAATTGAAGAAATGAGTGGGATAGGAATTTGTTTCGTAACCGAATTTTAAAAACTATTTTAAGAAACACAAAGATTACATTACACGGGTACATAAAACCTTAAAAAATAAATATAAATTCATTTTTTCATGAACTGAAATAAGATAATGTTCATTTCTGAATTTTCTTTCAATGACGCAATCCGTTTTCAATTTTCTTCTCATATATTTTCTTGAAATATTTTTTGGAAAACAAATAGTATATGATTCTTTTCCTTCCTTTTCATAAAAATATATAAAACATAGGAATAAACGTTTCAATAATATCAATAAATTTTAAGAGTGAGATATTGCCGTTTATTAATGGTTAATGCATTTTATATTCGCGATAAATTTGTCATCCTTTTAAGTGTGCTTTAATTAATTATTATAATTTCATCACTTCATTACACTGTTTTATTTTACTGTTGCTGCTCTTAGTATTTTAACATGCATCGAATTGTTGAAGTGCGCACGCTAATTTTCTGAATGAAAGAAGGCACTAAAAATAATGAGAAGAAGAGAAGAAAAGAAAAAGAAAATAGATAATGCGGTATAAAAATTAAAAACTTTTTACAGGATTTTTTTTATTACAGGAATCGTTATTGGTTGGACGAGGATGAATGTGGGATTTCTGCATGTTCAAAGAGTAATTGGATTTAGTCAACACACTACAATTCAGATAAAACATATCGTACATCATTCATTTATTTATGGCTTTGAGACTCTTTCATGTAGAGCTCCAAACACTTTTTTCCGGGTCTGGAAAACTGAGTTGAATTTGGCCATTTGAAACCACTTCATTCAGATGGTGCTTAGGAAAAATTATTTCAGTCATTCACATTGAACAAAATCTTTATATATTTCTGAAAAAACGTGATGATATTTATAATTTTCAAAGAAAGCACCAACATTTATTTCGCGAATTCTTTCTCTAGCCATATTATTTCACTGAAAATTTATCTTAAAATATAATTTTTTTCTCTCTAGTTTTTATTCAATTTGTTGAGGATATGTTTTTCAATTTAATATATTTTTCGGTAGTAATAAATTTATTTCTCGCTTTTTTCGGCAAAAATAAATCAGTTCAAAAAATAATTCGTCTAAAATACACATACAAGTGAACAATACTCTCATGAATGCTACTTTTGAAACATTTCGCTTGCTAAATGAAATTTTTTTATAAATATTTCTGTGTTGTTAATAAAATGAAACAATATTGTAATCTTTTTCCAAAACCTGATTAAATTAGAATTAATTTAAACTTTAAATAAAAGGAACTTGAAAGTAATTAATAAAATAAAAAATAAAGTAAAATCTTGGAATAATGTTAATTCAGGTGGAGTCTAGCTATAGAAATTAGACCTTCAAAATTACTCTGTGAACTATTTGTCCACAGGAAAAAAAATTCCTACGCTGATCGCTTTAAAGCATGTAAGAAGGCAAGGCACAAAAATGACATCAGTTTAAAGATTTTTCAATATCTATGCACTATTAAATTGTATCAGGAAATCACATGTTGAAAGGGAATAAACATTGCGATAAATTTCTTAATCCTGAATACTAAGACACTTTAATAGTTACATTCAAATTATAAGAGATAATTCCAAAGCTGTACACAAGCGGTGAATGGATAAAGAGCAAAAAAAAAGAACATAAGCTCATGGAAAAATATACCATTGTATAATCTAACAGTTCAAAATTAGTAAAAGAAGAAAAGAATAATGTAAACCTAATTTTAAAGATAAATATATAAAATAAAATAACCATCCAGATTCAAAGTTTAATTACCTTCGTTAGATCCACCGAAGTTAAGCCTTATTCCACAGCTCGCCTGCATAAGACATCGTCTTACTATTCTTTTAATTCTGACTCTGCCTTCTATTTTTCTGACGATATTTAGAATCCTTTAAACTTGACACGAATTTGTAGTAAATCCCACAAACAATTAATTATTCTTCCAGAGCCCGTTCAGAAAGCTTCATACCTGTACAGTTTAATGCATTCGGCATCACCGCGCAAACAACGCTTGTACAAAACAAAATTTCCCTTTGAATTTGAACAGACGACGAGTGTGGCGACAATGCGTCTTATCAAATTATAATCTTCGAGACGGGTTATTTGCTGTTTATTTCAAAAGCCTTATTTGAAATTTTAAATATTTTGGAATGTCTTTCGGTAACTCTCGTCTAGTGTATGAAAATCCTTTTCAATTTGGTTTTATTTTCAATTCGTCCTCTTTCTTTGCACCTGCCCTGATTTCAGAAACGAAAAACAGTTTTTAAATCCCTCAAGTTTAAGGAAAATTGTTTATATAACACTTGATATTTTTTCATTCTAATTCAATTTGCATTTATATTACTATCATGAAAAATTTCAAAAGTCTGAGAAAAGTTTAAGTAAACAATATTCACCTTTCTTCTCGACAATCATTCTTATATTACAAATCCAGAAACCAGCATGTCTTTGTACTAGAGCTTAATGCTGTTTCATCTTTCTTGCTTAAGTGTTCTATGAAGCATCTCATGAAAATCTTCTGAGAATAATTGGTTTTGAAGAAATAAATAATTTTTCTGCTTGTAAAGTATTATTAATTAACTTTTTTATGTGATGTGAGCTGCTAGCAAGTCTCTACATGTGGTTGAATATTGCATCTGGTTAGATTAGAAACTAAATATTGGTGCGGTTCTGAAATGAAAATTTTTAATAAAAAGCAAAAAAAAAAAAAACAGTTAAAATCTCAATTCATTCCTTTATAGTGGCTTTAAATAATTAGTTATATAAAGAATTAGTAAAATATTAATCGAAATATTAGATTGATATGCTAAATTGTGGTTCCTTTTCCTTCAAGTAAAAACCATTTATATTGGAAAATATATTACTTTGGCTCTTTCACCACATTGGTTTCCTTAAAATAAAACATTAATTCTTTTCGAGCCTGTGATTTGAAGTCAAAACAGATGAATATGGAACTGAAATAAATATTGTCCTGGATGGGATGAAAATAAGTATTCTGACACATAAAACTGAGACATTCATCGCTCGCAGGATTCATTCCGTTAGATGTCAACTCCTATGCATATAATTATTTCCACATGTAGTGTGTTATTAATTACATTTCTTACATGAAATCAGATGCCAGTAAGATTATACATCGATTTCAATGTATTCTAATAAGCCAAATACTGGCGCCGTTATAAAAGAAACGTTTTATTGAAAAGAAAACAAATATATGTTAAGCGCTAAATTCTTTGCTTTAGAATGATTTTACTAAATTATCTGCATAAATATTGAAATAAAATTATCGGAATATTAGATTTATATGCAAAACTTTTGTTTTCTTTTCTTTCGAAAAAAAATCTTTACGTTGGGAAATATTTTACTTTGGCTCTTTCATCACATTTTCGTAAAATATAATGCCAATTCTATTCAAACAACTTGATTTGACATCGAAATAGTTGAATAGGAAACTGAAATAAATATTTTTCTCGATGTGATAAAAATAAGTATTTTGACACCCGAAACTAAGATATTCATCTCTCCTAGGATTTGGATGGCAACTCCTATGCATTCGTAGAATAGTGTGATTTATCTTATAAGCGTCCACAATTTCCAAGCAATCGAGTTGAAAACATAACCATTGATTATGTTTGCTTTTCGCACCCGATGACAGACTAAGCGGATAATCAGTTTTTTCCTCAAGGCCATAAAAGCAATCGTTACATTTTCATACATAGTTCAACGGCACTGAATTATGGTACAATTACCTTATTTATCAGAAGAGACATTTGCGTTTTAGCTATAGATGTATTACTTGCTGATGCAATTTTTTAGTTTCTCCTTCTATAAAAGTACATATTTTACTAGTTCGAATGAAATATTGTTGGTATTCTACAGGGACGACTATGAATATAATATAACGCTTTGCTTTATTTAGAAGAAAAAGGACATCTCATGTTTTCGTATAACGTTCTGTTAGTACTCGTATATTCAAGTACAGCCTTAAATAATAGAATTAATTATAACTTTAAAAAAATTTTAAGAACTTATTCTTTTCCAATGCTTCGGAATTGAATTGAATTTTGAAAACGTATTTCAACAATTTATTGTCTGAAGGGGAAATTTGCAGAGCTTAGTATATAGAGATGAGAAACAGTTTAACAGATGAAGTTTATTTTTAAACACATAGACGTAAGGAAATTATAACTATACAGACATCAAATATTATTTAATCAATTAGTTTAGTTAAAATTTAATACAATACCGGAGCGTCATCTGATAGGAAATATAAGAAAAAGTTCACTGAACCTAAATTTTATAGCAATGAATTATTAGTTAAAGTCCAAAAAAGTAATGACATTGGTGAAAGTGCAGTTTTGAAAATTACTTTTATCAAATTTCTTTTTTCCTAATTTACCTCCCATACGCCATTATCCACATAATACAAGCAAGAGGAACATTCTTTACACCACTATAATCGATTTTACTCCAGTGCATAATAACTAAGATAATAACACAAAAAATATTATTAACAAAATAATATTATGTTCAATATTTGATTAAGAAAGACTAATTTGTGCATAAATAAATTACCTTAAAGTTGCGACTTTTTAATCATGTATTTTCCAATAAATTAAAATCATTCTGTTGTAATTCTGAGTCTCGAGAAGATAACTAAAAAAGATTCGATGAGAGGCTGTCTCTGGGAAACGGCCGCTAAGATTAGGAGGCGTAGACTTACTTACCATACTCAATTGTGACTTTCTGTGACTAAAGTAGCTCTATGTGACTATAAACTTCATATTGACTATTAGTCTAGTGTGACTATGCGACTCTATCTATGTAAAATTCTTCGTGATTATTACCAAGTTTGAAACTCGACTCTGACTTAACCGTAATTACTAATTCTAAAATTATTTTTGCAATTTTCAATGTATACCTTTCTTCGTTAAATGAAGCTAAAATCAACTCTCTATGTTATTCGTTTGCAGAGCTATAATCGTCTAACTTTAGCACAAAATTCGACGTAATTCAACAATTCTTGAGTTATATTTCGCGTGAATCTCAGATCGATGACTGAATTGCCTTTGTTTGCGTGAGCGTTCATCGGTTCTGTGACGTCATCAATATTTTAGTGATTTTAACCAAGTTTGCAGCTCGACTGCGACTAAACTGTAATTACAAATTCTAAAATTCTTTCTGCAATCTTCAATGTCATCCTGTCTCTGCTAAATGAAACTGAAACAACTCGCTATGTTATTTGGTTCCGGAACTGTAAGCGCTTAAAAATACTACGAAAAGCGTCAAGATATTTTCCTTTCCTGACACACCATTAGACCACTACGGAGAGACGTAAGTCTACGTCTAATTATAACAAAGCAGATGGTTTGCTATTATTTTTTGGTGTTTTAAACAGATGATATGGAAATTTCTTCTTTTGAATCGGAATAACATCCACTGAGGACACCGATAGATTATACGATTTCGGTAAGCTGAAATCGGAGAGTTCCTAGAAATATTCACACATTTTATTACATTCGAACATCTTAAGTACGGAAATACAAAATGCTATATCGAAGCAATTTTAATTATAGAAAGCAACATTAAACACAAAAATATTTAATTCCCTTCGAAATAATGAAGTTCGCTCGCAGAAAAAAACAAGGTTATTCTTGAAAAGTGAATTAATTATCATTTTAAATGTCCTATGATGAAAAAATAAGACTGAAATTTTTACACTGTTAAACTTTTAAATTAAAGGCTATTTTTTTTCCTCTTCGGAAGGGAATGTGTGAAGACTAACAGTTTTTTAAACTTAAACTGATTAACACGTTTGCTGTTTTTACTTCATTTTTATTCTGGATAAATGCCAGTTTTAAAAAAGATTTATCCCGCTGGATAAGAAATATAGTTGATGGATCAGAAATGATTAAAATTATCTTTTGATATTTTTTGTAATTTTGTCCTGGCGCCATAATTTTTAGCATTATTTTCTAAAGAAATCCTTTTTTTAGTTTTATCAGTCTTTTGTTTAACATTTTGCTTCATTTAAGGGATCAATTACAATTTCAATATTATCATCTAGTGTTACATGGGTTTAGTATTTATTCCTTTTCCCTAAAAAGCATAATTATTTTTATAGGATGCCACAAGTGTAACTTTCTTATTTGATTTTAATAAGTTAATAATAATATAAGTTGAGATAATTTGAATTGAAAATAATTAATAATAAGTTGAGATTACTATAATCTGTAAATAGAATATCCTTTTAAAAACTACTAATGTGACTGAGATATTTCAAATTCATATTTATTGATATTTGCTTTGATTACTTTTTGTGTTAATTCATCAACACATTTTTATAGAGGAAAAATAATTGAAATTGAGACCGTGAAAATAATTTCCTGCCGAAGTGTTGAAGAGAGTATAAATTGACAAAGACCGTCTTCAATACATTATTATCATGTATAATCTTGTATAATCGAATAAGAAATCATCAATTAGTTCTTGGAAAACCAGCTTTCTCATTTTACAGATACATATAAAATCAAATTTATTAAAACAGAAAATAACACGAATTATCATTTTTAATACGAAGATATGACAGACATTTGAAATAATTATGCTGAATCTCGATTATCTCAAGTTATTACCTTTGATAAATTTAATTGTGAAACTTAGAAAAAGTTAACAAAATTTACAAAAAAATAATTTGCTTGCATTTGTTGAATACTATTTTTATAAAATTGAAGGGAATTAGATACTTGGTCCTAACATAATAAACTTTATGTAAGAGGGAATGTCTTTCACACAAACTGAAAATAGGAATCTCATTCTAATAATAATATAAATGCTTTTTAGTTATATGATTTTCTTGGAAAATATTTGAATTTTAATACTCTGCTTGTAGTTGTCATTTTATAGAAGGAATTTTGATATCATGTGCTTTATTCCTTTTCTCACGTAGAGGAATCAATAGAAATTAAGTAGAAACAAAATAAATTCGCAGTTAAGCATAAGTAAAAATGTAACTTTCGAAGTTTGGAGGGATTTGAAAAAAACTCGTATCCAAATGTTTTATTAGTTGTCTTGATAAACGCCTATAATTGAGTGCTTTTAGAAAATTTTAAAAAATACAATCGCATTTGCAAAAAGGCAACGTATTTTACGGCATTTATAATAGAAATTTCTATTAAATTTCATAAACAGTAAGGGTCTAGATCTAAAGAACACCTGATTATTTATGGGAGAAATGTCAGCACCCTGTAAAATAAACTTTAAACTCCAACAGCTGCATAGCGATCGGAGCGACTGTCTTAGCCACCCGCTGTTCACGTGAGATTTTTAAATATTTGCAATATTAGTTTATTAAAATAGGGGAATATCGTATAATCTCCTACGTTTACGACAGAAGAAAATAAGATTTTGCAAAGAAGCTAAAGAATAAAAATACGTAGGGGATATTTATTTTCGAGCTTAAACTTTTATAATGATCCAATTTGTAGAAAATTGAAGGAAAGAATTTTTTCTCTCTCCAGTGTGCTCCGAGAATTGTGGATTTTTATTCGAGATTTATTTATTTTAGATTTATTATTAGATATAGATTTATTGGCACTTTTTTCTTACATGGGGTATTTGGAGGTTTCTTGAAGTGACTAAATTTAGATCGGATTGATTAATCACTTAAGCTTAGAGATAGTATCTGATTTTGAATTTTCTTTCCTCAAAGCATTTAAACATTATATAATTCGAGTTCGAAATCACTGAGTTAACATTTATGTCATTGCGTTGAGCTGACAGTTATAAGTTGAAAATTCAGTATCTTCTAAAAATGGTCTAATGTAAGTCTAAATCAGTGGTTTGATAAGGGAGGGACTCGAGTCGTATGAAAAGATTTCAACTTTAGAAATAATCATCAACCAAATTCAGCATTAGTAATCTGAAAAACATATTTAATTAAACCCGTTTGCTCGGATCAGTCTCAAAAAATATATTTAAGCAATTATTCATAACTAAATCAAGGCTATATTCATCTGTTTTCATGAGTTTAAAATCTCTTCATAAATTTCATATACTAATTAAACGGAGAAGTGCTTTCAACCTTGTGTTTGTAAGGAATAAATTCAAAAACCTTATTTATTATAGTAGATTGAAATATAAACTTTTCAAATTCTGCTGCTTTCACTGATCCAATTTTTTATGGTGTATTTTTATCCATGAACGATACTGATCAAATAACAATATATAACAAAAGTTTTGCTATGACGAATGTTGCAATTGTAATGAATAACTAAGTAACTATTTGTTTCTTTTGCGCTGTTCTCTCATTAAGTAATACATTTTAAACAGAAGTGCGATGTCTAATAATTCATTTCAAAATATATTCCTTTTTAATGCATGCACTTCGAACCGTATAATTTAACGAAATTTACTTTTCTGCAGTATGAAAACGAATGTCGTATTCAGTTGTTTTTTTTTAAATCGTCATTTTTAATCTGTTTACTAAACCTTGGTATTAGAGAAAAATCCATCCGTTTTTCTTTTCTCAGGATAAATCTCTATAAAATTCCTTCCCAGACAATTTATCCTTACAAATATAATTAAAATCACCTATCACTAAACTCTTTGTTTTATAAAACGCATTCGCGTGTTTATTAAAAAGATATTTTCTTAATGAACTTATGTTTGGCAAATATATTGCTTGACATATATGCCAAATGTGATAGATATTTCTTTCCTGCAGGATCGTTAAAATTTACAAAATGGTGTAATACACTTCAATTGAGTTAAATTTAATTTACCGACGCGTATTTGCATAATTCCCTTCCATATGGAGTAATTATTAACAGAAATATGCCAGAAATGTCATCAGAATTCAAAAATACCGTTAACAAATGTTTAGTGTAAGATTTCATAAAGACAAGAAAATTCTGGATTCAATAATTAAAAAATAATAATTAAAAATATATTCGATGAACGATACTGATCAAATTATGTATGTTGATACCTGCCATTTACTGTTTGATTTATGCCTTTGCGTGTTCTATATCTCTTCATTTATCTAAGCATGTCCATTCCCAACGGACATAAAACATGTTCTGCTTACAACAGTTCTGCAACTGCTTATTAAAAGAAATTCTTCATTATAATAAATTTCCGTTTATGTTGGATTTACAGTGCATTCTTCTCAACCACTCAAAAATCTACGGTTTTCTATTATGGTGGCATACTGCCCCGTTTTTTGCCTACCACAACTCCTAAAAGTTAATTGCGAAGATATAATTCAATTATTTAATATTCTACTGAAATTTTATTTTATACAGTTAACTAAATAGTAAAATGTTTTAAGATTTCCCTCAGGAAGTTTCTTTATTGATTTTTCAATCTATGTCAAAAAATGCTAAGTTAGGCATGATTCTAATTTAACCCCTTAAGTTTTGCTCTCATCATATTGACGTGCACAAAATTATAGTATTTTTAGGCTTATAAACTAAAATTTAATCATTAATTAGCTTTCTAATTTGCCACAAAAATTATGTAGAATCCATAAGCATCGCAAGTATTCTATGCCTTCTTAGATGAATGAAAACGACAGCCCCTTTCCAAAACAGGAGGGTCATCTTATTAGATAGCAAAAAAATGCGATCCTTAAAGGGTTAAAGATAAGTAAATTACTAGAGTGAATTGTTAGTCTCCTCTTATCACTGACTTCTGATAAGCATCTAATTGTTAGTATTCCAATATAACTATTGTTTAAGCATGTCTAAGCAGTCAAATGCGCACTATTATGTCCACGACCCTACATCTCTCAGTCCTTAGCAATCTGAGTATCAAGCTGAGTCAATGGTTTTGTGATAATATGCGTTGCCGCTCCCACAAATACCTTCGGAACGCAATGCGACAATCCCGAGGAATAGTATGGATTTAGATCTCTACAATGGCGTCGCAACAAACTTTCCATTAGCATTCCAACACTGAGTCAATCCAATGATTAACTCTGTCAAGTGAGTTAAGTAAATGAAGGCTGATGAAATGGTCATTTATTCCTTCAACTAAGAATCTATTTCCATCTCGAGATTAGCTCTGTTAAACTCACCAAACCAGTTGGATTGGAAATATGATTAGCGCTTTCATGATTGTTCATTCAATTTATTTAGGAGCATCATATTTTTTGTATAAATTGGAAAAATTTATGATTTATTATGTATTCAGGCACATGGCAAGGAAAACACAAATAATGTGAGTTCACTCACGAAAGCCGTTTATTGAAAGGGAAAAAAATGTTAGGGTTTGAGCAGTTAGATCATCTTTTGCTTTAATATTCGAAAAATTATCTCTTTCTTTTGGATTACTGTTCGAATAATTAATAATAAGCTCTAATATTTAAATAACTTGAATTATTTAAATATTAGAGGTGTGTATTGTTTAAATTTTAATTAATTTACAATTTTCATTTTATATTTTTCTGCGATAGATTTAACTAACAAAAACTGATGGACACAGAATAGTATATAATTGCTTTTTTTAACCCATTAATGCTAGAGTTAAGATGAAAAAATCCTGAAAGGAGTGCAATGTTTTTCGAAGGCAAGTGCTGTAAAATTAGTTGACTTCGAAACTCATGCATATTTTTTATTGGATATAAAAATTTACTTTCTCGAAATTTATTTGTTTTTTAACAAAAACTTTGTAGCTCTCTAAATAAAATTTCGAATAAGACCAGTGGTTTTTGATCTATTGAAGTTTCGCCGAAAAAGAAATCGGTGTTATAAATTAAATAAATTAAATACTGATCAGAAAACAATCAAATATATCATTATCAATTATTTATTTTAAATATTTCTGGAAATATATTTTACAATAATTAAAAATGCAAAATTGCAGGCCAATATAAACATAATTATTTTTTACTTTATACCATATATCTCTCATCCCTTACTAGGATGGGCTGGCGTACGAAGGACACAATGGGTATTTTCTTACTGTGAATTTTTTACTATTCTTGCCTGAGCCCTCTACTCCCTTCTAACCTAATCGGAACATCCCCTGAGTACAGTGGGTCTAACCCAGTCGTTCAGCCTCACTTCCGCCTTCCATTCTAAGCATTTTTTTCTCTCGCGTCACGTCGGCGAACTCAGTACGCCACTCCTCCAAGTATGCCAAGGAAATGTATTGTGTCTCCTCAAAAGAGACACACACAGAAATACTGATGAGTTAGCTACAGTGAGAAGATTTTTGGACTTTTTCAATGAAAACTGCCAAACCTTTTATACAACTTCTGACCAATTCACGATCGACGAACAATTTGAGTACTGTCGTGGCAGATACGTGTTTATTCAATATATGCCGAATAGACATATTCTTTTTAAAATTTATTTGCCGTTTTTCTCCATTTCTCTCTATTATGGTTCCTGAACAGATTTAGTAATAAACTAAGAAAAATGGTTGGGAAATTGAAACAGAGGATGGAAAAAAACTACCTACTGGAAATGTCGCCACCTCCCATATTGTACCACATACCAGCTCCTTCTGCGAAGGATTTGAAAACGTAATTCACTTATTTAGTACTAACTTTTCAACTAAGCTAGTTATTCACTTATCTGTTCTCACTTCTGTAAGAAATTAGTAATTTAATAAGTAATAACATGGACAAAATAAAAGAATGAAAGAGTATTCTTTCAAGACTGCGAAAAGCTTTGATTAAGTTGTAAATAAACTTGTCAATCAAAGCATTCGTATAATAATATATAATAAAAATATATAATAATATATAATAAAAATATATAATAATATATAAGACAAATATATATAATAATATGTAATAAAAATATATAATAATATATAAGAAAAATATATAATAATATAAAATAAAAGTATATTCTTATATGATTCTAATACAGAAGAGTCATTCATTTTAGAGCATTAGAACGTTTTATTATTAGTACAGACGAATATAAGTAAAACATAGTTTCTCAAGTATGAGGTTTAATAATCTATCACATGAATCAAAAATTGCTAGTAGAGGATGTTAAGCCAAAACGTATATACAGAAGAAAAAAAAATACTGTGATTGGTTCAAATAAATTTCAGATTATTATGTCCCATTAGGAATTTGGATTATGAATCTACCCATCATATTGAACTGATAACTTTCAAAATGCATCATGAAGTTAAAACTCTAATAAATAGATGGAAATGAAGACCATCGGACTGAAACTAATCCGAGAGGCTCATTTTACCCTCCAATGTACTGTTCAGCAACGGACTCCGAGACTACCACTTTGGGGCGATTTTACACCGGAAACGGGTGTTAGGCAATGATTCATATGAGAACATTTCCGGAGTTCTTTGCTAGATCACGCTGAGTAAAATGAAAACATCACCCTTCCATTCTTCACTTTCCCCTTATTTTGATGAAAATAACTCCGCCCGGCGCATGCGCAAAAACGCGGAAAGTTTCCGAATCCGTTGCTAAACAATATATCTTAACTACCTTAGTCATCTCTAGATACAACGGCCTGACCTATGGAGTTCCAACAAACAGAAACAGAAGAACACATATTTGTGATTATTATTAGTAAAGATAAAGATCATTATTGTGCATTAAAACATCCGATTACATCAATTATAAACAAGATTGTCGTAAGTGGATTTCAGATACACGAGAAGCATGCGTGATTATGCAATTTTGAAGATCATTAATTTTTTTATTAAAGATTTAAAATTCCATGCCAGTATAATTATAAAAATATCAATATTTATATTTAAAATAAAATATAAATAATACAAAAATATAGGTATAAGAGGTAAAATAGAATTCGAAAAGAAAGGCCGCGTTTCATTTAGTGGTAGCTTGGAAGGTACTCCGATTGGCTGAGAGCTTTAAATATGTAAAAGATCTTTTAATTGTTGTCTACGCTTTTTCAAGTATATTGACCTTCTTGAAAACAATATGATATTAGAAAATAGAAATAACTCAGTAAAAACACTGTTTTTAGTTGCTTATATTTATTATATATTTGTGAGTAAAAGTAAGATTATATAGATATTTGGTTATTACAAACAATAATGACCAAAAAAAAAGAAATTCTGAATACTATATTGCAAGAGAATTTTTTGTCTTTCATCAAAATCGTTTTATGTTGCAAGAAATTAGATTTCAGAATCTAAAACTATCAATTTATAATTAAAATGCACATTTTTATATAAATTCTACTTATTATAATCTCAGTTCTGGAAAAACATTTTAGGAAAAAAACATTTTAAAACCTTATTCAGAAATGAAAAAAAGGATTCCTTATATATCTTCTCATTTTAATTAGCTGAAAGATCACCTTACAATAAAAAAATAGATTCTACAATAAAAATATGATCTGTATCATTTTTCCGGTTTGTTGCAAGGATGTAATACAAAACGAAATATATAAATATTAATTAGTAATTTTAGATGCATTACAGAGGAAGAGTGTTTTATTATTTAATAAATACATACATCCCAAAATTAGTTTTCATTCATGCAAGTAATTTTAATCCGGTAAATAAGTTTTCCTGAGTTAAATCTTAAACCAGTGAATTAAGATTTAGACTTATTTAGGATTAAACATATTAAAGAAGCAGAATAATACTTCTCGTCTTTGAAGTGATATTTTTTACGAAGGAGCGTATACACAAGCATTAATATTGAAAATTATAATATAAAAGATATTTTTGTATACAAACTAGAACTATGAGAGGAAGGAACAAACATACAGCTTTGTAGAGGTTAACTTAAGAAAATATTTCAATAATATTTATTAATTTAATTTATTTGAATACTTTCGTTTAATCGTTTTTAAACAGAGTAACAAATGATTTTAAGATTTGGTTCGTGAGAAGATACTAATTATTGATCTGAAATAATAAATTACGCTATAGGAAATCACATGTGAACGAAAACTGTATGAGAAACATGCTTTACCACTTGAAACAAAAAGAGAAAAAAAAACATTCAATCAATATATAACCTAGCTGTGAAGAAGACGAGGAAAATTAATAACAGTTTTCTTATTTAACGCCAATATTTGTCATATCTTGAAAGTAGCAATGATTTAATATTAAATAAGAACAACGTTTCTAAATTTCTTTTAAGAGATTTTAGGCACGCTTTTTTCTGAATTTTTGCTTATAATACCCATTTACAGTTTCATTAAACTGTTCTGAACCATTAAGAATAACTAACAACACATCAAAAATATCCCGTTATTATGAAATTCTATCAAAAAATATTCTCGTTCACCAGAAGCAGTAAAGATGGAAAAAGTGCCAAACCTAATGTTTCATTGAATTTACTTATTGAAATATCATCAACAGAGTTTCATTACAATCATAAAGTATATCCGTTAGGCCCTACCCAACTTCCAGACCTACCTACAACATCATCCTTCCTCTTCCTCCTCTTTTCTGTAAGTAAGATGAGAAGAATCCTTTAAAATTTAAAAGAATTCAGTAATCTTGCAATCAATTAATTATTCATGCAGACTTCTTTAGAAACCACTCGTACCTATACATTTTGACGCATTCAGCTTCAACTCACATACAACGTTTAAAGGACAAAACAAAATTTCTCTTTAAATTTGTGCAGGCGACGAGTTAGGTGACGTTGCATCTTATCAAATTCTAATTTGCAAGATTACTTTTTTGCTGTGCATGTTCACAGCCTTATTTCGAATTTTAAATGTTTTGGCATGTTTTGCGATAACTGTCATTTATTTTTTGTAAACATTTTAAATGTAATGTTATTTTGTTTCCGTTCCATTACTTTTGATTTTCATTCTCTTTGGCCGACTTTAGAAAAAAATAATCCGCCACGTCTCAAAAGTAATGTTTACGTAACTTTTGTTGTTTTATCGAAAGTTTGAGAAAAAGTTAAATAAATAATGTTCGACATTCTTCTCTCCTATCATTTTTATATAACAAATCCAGATACTATCGTGCGTAAATACCTTATTATTTTATTTAGTTTTTGCATAAGTATATGATAAAGCAACTCATTGCAATCTTTTAAATACAATAGTTTTAGGAGAACTCAACGATTTATTCCCTATGGTTTACTAAATTGCGTTTCTTATGTGATTCACATGCTGCTGCGAAGCTCATATGGAAGGTTTAGGGTTAATATGAACAAAATTCATGAGGTTGATTTCTGAGATACATATATCAAATTTAATTAAATGCATTTAAAATAACAGTAGATATCTAATTCCTCTTTTTGCCTGTTGAATATTGAATTGAAATATTGATTTCAACCAATATTACACAGAAATTATAACTCTTCTGCACAAACATTGCAGTGCTACTGCAAAAATGTGCAAAAAGTAGACATGGTTCACTTAAATTTTTAATTCTCCAAACACGTGTTAAAATATATGGAAACTAGACGAAATATTGGTGCCGGTTATAAAAGTTTATAATTTTAGTGAAAATCAAGAAACACCTATTAAAGAAGTAAACTGTTGCAGTTAAGCGAGTTTATAAAGTTAGCTGTACAAATATCGAAAGAAAATACTATTCGAAACATGAGATTCATATGCCAACCCTTTCTTTTTCCTTTAACAAGAAATCGATTTACCTTAAAGATATTATTTTGGTTCATACTCACCATTGATTTCTGTGAAATTTTATGTCGATTCTTTCCAAACAAACTTATTTCGGATGAAAAAGTTGAATATAAACCGAAATAAATATTTGCATGGAAAGAGTAAAAATCGGTATTTCAAAACATAAAGGAAAAAAATTTCTTTTCCCGACGAACATTTCCATTCCGGTGGCAAGTCCCTTGCGATCGGTGTGATTTAACATTTAATCGTCTATCATTTCCAAGCAATAGACTTGAAATCCCAACGATTGATTATATTCACTTTTCGCACCCGCTGACAGACTAAGGGGAAATCATTTTTATTTTTTCATCGCCATAAAAGCAATCGTCACATTACTCTGCTTCGTTCTATTGGTCTGAATTACGGTACAGTTACCTTATATATCAGAAGACACATTTGTGTGTTTCTTTAAGATATATTGTCTGCTGTTGTCAGCATTTTGAGTTTTCTGCTGCTACAAAAATAGATATATTACAGCTGAAAATACTTTAAATGTGCTGCAATGCACATGTGATATAGCTTTGGTCTGTTTTGGCAAAATAAGGAGAATCTTGTTTTTCGGTGTGTCAAAAAAAAGAATCTTTTTTCGAGTGTCGAATTCTAATGAGGCTCATGATTATCATGCTAAACTATGGAAAATATTCAGAAAAATTATTTGTTGAACCTTCAATTCGCGCAATGGGCTTAAAATGAGAAAAAATCAAAATTCATTTAAACATTCTTAGGACTTTGAATATCGTTGTTTTCCAACAAATGGAGATATCAAAACTGCGTGAGTGTAGTTTAAGAAGCATCTGATAGAAGTAATATAAGCAGGCTTTAAATTCACTGTATGTCATTTCGTCAAAGTGTGAACAACTTTTTTTCCACTGTGATAAATATGTCAAATTTCGTGCCGTAAAAAGAATATTTGCGGATAATTTGCTGCACTACTTTATTTAAAAAGAAATCTGCAACTGAAGCTCGCATAATTCTTGTAGAGAAATATGCCAACCTTGGCCTGTCGGAAACAACATACAGAGATTGGTTTAGACGCTTCAAAAATATTGAATTTGTTGTTGAAGATAAAGAACGCTCTGTCTGACCGAAAAGGTTTGAAGACATAGAATTGGAGACAATACATAAAGAAGAATGATGTTGGATGCTAATTGAACTTGCAGAATCATTAGGAGTTGATCACTCAACAGTTTTGAAACGTTTGAGTGCATTAGGAACAATTCGAAAGCAATGTCAAGGGAGGGCCTCTGAAGTTGAAACCGAATGACGTATAACGACTTCTTTTCACGTGTGAACACCTGCTTCAATGGCAGAAAAGTAAACGCTTTTTGCATCATTTGCTAACTGGCAATGAAAAATGGACACACTGCGATAACCCTAGTCGTACAAAATCGTAGCGTAAGCCCGGCCATGCATCGACATTGTTTTCAAAGCCGAATATCCATGGTTCCAATCTTCTGATCTGAATTTGGTGTGATCAGCTCAGTGTAGTTTATTATGAACTGTTTGAACCGAACGAAACCATCAAGGGGAATCGCTATCAACTATATTTGATGCGTTTGAGCCGAGTATTGAAGGAAAAATTGCCGCTATACGAGAAGAGAAACGGCAAAGTGATTTTGAAGCATGACAACGCCACATATTATAATATCGGTGGAAACCTACTTGGAAACGCTTAAATAGAAAGCCCTACCCCACCCGCCGTATTCACCAGACATTGTCCCTTCCAATTAGCATTTGTTGCCATCAATGGCACATTGCCTGGATTATCAGAACTTCCAGTTTTATAAAGATGCCAAAAAATGTGTCGACTGTTGGATAGCCTAGAAAGACGTGTCGTTTTCCTGACGTGGAATTCAAATGATGCCAGAAAGATGGGAAAAAGTAGTGGTTAGGGACGGACAATATTTTCAGCGACATGTATTTTACTTTTTTCTTTATAAATAAAGCATTACTTTTCGTTTAAAAAACAGCGAGAATTTATTCAAAATCCCGATATTAAAAATGTTATGATAAAAAATCAGCTTTTTTCCAACAATCAACCATATACTTTAGTTCGAAAATTTTAAATAATATCTAATATATTTTAGTGTATTTATCTACAGCTATGTCAGTATTTTTCATGTGTAAATCTAATGCTCAGTAGTAATAAGTTTAGTATCATATTTATAAATAAAAATATATACCAAAATTTATTTCCAAATTCAGGGATTACTAAGAAAATTTTTGTTATAAATTCCACATACTCATTTAAAATCCAATGTCAATTATCATGTTGTAGTTACAATTATTTAGTAAAATATTTATTATAGTTCTTCTGAATCTAACGGCATATTTATTTTTAGTTAAAGAAAACTTTTATATTCCTTTAACTTTGAGTTTAAAATGACAAAGCACAGTAAAAATATAGCAAAAAAAGGAATTATCCTGAAGTAGTTAGTTGTAAATGCATTTTAAAAATTATTGTTCCTTCAAAAAATAATAAAACTCAATCTTTAGTCATGAAGGTGAAAGCAAAACATGAAATGCAATAAATTAGATATCGAAACCCGTCACGAAAATCGAATGGACAGAATTTCTATATTCTGTACAAGTAAACCAATAATGTAACTTACAAGGAAAACTATAAGAATTGCAAATAGCTACGATACAGTCTCTTATCAGCAATCCATCCAATTATGCGATAACCATGTTTTCTAGAAAGATAAAATAAGCCTTTTATGCATTTTCCTTTTGAGATTTACGTAGTATGTATGTATTACTTCTCTTACCAGCAACCTATCTAATTATGAGATAACCATGTTTTCCTGAAAAATAGAACACGCCTTTCATACATACTACTTTTGAGATTTACGTAGTATTCATTACTGATTGAGAATGTTCCTCTTTCAGCCAATTTTCACCTGGAAACCTTCTTCTCATTTCATAAGACCTTCCAAGAACATTGTTTGGTTCATTATAGCTTCTCTTTTTACAAATTACAGTTTGCCAGGCATATTATAGAAGGAAAAGACAGTACCATGAATGAAAATACTTAGAATTCAAATTTTAAAGATTTCTTTAATAAATCTCCTGCTTTCGAATAATAGATCTGATTGCTAAATATTTTATTCATAATAATATGATATTAAAATTTATTTAGTTTTGTATCCATTCTTATGTATCATAGATTCATATACGAAGGGGAAACAGGAAAAATTCGATTAATCATCATTACAGTATTACAATACACTTCCGTATAGTACAATTCTTATATTGAAGCTTATATTGATTGTTTTATACAATTAAATACAATCTGTATATGTTTTTCCCTTTCAAAGGATTTTTTCATTTAATTTTCAAGCCAGGATTGAAATCACTTAACTGTACATGTGTATTAAAGATTTCTTTTATCCGTCTCTTCGGTAATACGTCACATATCTGGTCTCGACAGTGACGATTAATCGAGGTTTTACTGTATGTATTTTTACCTCAATATTTAACAAGGAATTTTAAATCATGTATCCTTACGGCACTACATGCAGACAGCATTTTTTTTCAAAATTAATTTAATAACACAATTTCAATTTTTTTTTCTGTAAACATATGAATAAAATTTTGATATAGGAAGAAATTCATTCAGAACATTCTTCCAAATCTTAGTCTTATTCCATAGAAATTTTATTGCAATTTTATTATGATGTATTTTTTATTTACTTCTGTGGTTTAAATGAACTGTTAACTTTATATGAATCTGAAAATTGCCTTTCTCCTACATTTTTTCTGGTTACGGGATCAATATTTTATTCCCTTGTGTGTGTATATATTCAAATTTAAATTGTTCCTAAACAAATCCATTTCCGAGTTCTAAATTCTACCAAATTTTCGGTTTCGGTTTCTGAAATACAATAAGTATTATAAGCATTTCTACCAAATTTCGAAAGTAACATTAAGGAGCATAATCATTGTTTTTATAAATGAGCCAATGATCAAAACCTTGAAAAACAGGCTTAAAAGGCCTTCATCCATAAAGATGGAAGCCAGTGTCGCGAACATCAGCTGCTAGCGCCAAATTTTTAATATTTGAAATATTAATTTATCAAGTGGGAAATTTTACATATTCTTTTTTTTCTTTCTCTAAGTGCACGAGCTCTCACTAAGAAGCTTAAGAAGAAAAAAATCGGTAAAACTAAAGCTTATGATACCCAATCGTTCCTCCCACTTATGATCGCCAACTTTTTGTTGCTAAAAGCAAGATAGCTTGGCGATGTAAGACCCAAAGTTTGGGTGCGCAGTTAGCTTTTTATTGTTCTCTCGCGCACGCGATTCCTGCGACATCTGAAAAGAAGAAATTCCGCACGCAATGCCTGCGGCATGTCAAGTGGGTAGAAAACATGAGCTACTTCGCCTTCAGGAAAGCGAACTAGTAGCTTCGCTTTTTCATTGAATGTTAGGAATCAACGCTTTTTTTAATTCCAGAAACGAGAAATCCATAAATAACATTTCGTATTCGACAAGAATTGCACCGCGAAGAGGAATTTGAAGCCATATTTTCCAACCACGTCAGTCGAAACAAATCCACTGTCCAAACTGTCAAAAATCAAACGTAGAATTCCAAGCGAAGTTTTATTTAAATTCAAAGAAATCAACCAATGAAATAATAAATAGCACTTACTTGACCAATATAATCGAAGTCCTGAAACGCGAAACAAAAATATAACGATTCCTGCTCGAACCAGACACGAATTGAAACATTCCTGCGCAAAACAGAACGTATGTTCTGATGTCGCGAATCTGTCTTCCGCTTGTTGGCAGGGAATTGACGAGCCAAAGCGGACATAAATGGCTGGATACCCATAAACATCAGATTAAACAAAGATTCTTACGAAATCTTTCTCATTTTTAATTTCAAATTTCAAATTCATAATATTCCAATTTAAAGCAATCTTAGGGACGGCGATTTTCTTTTTCTATTTGTTTCTATTCGATGTTTAGAATGGAGAACGACGGTATAATTTTATCAGACCCCATTTGCTTCAGCTACATTGTTTATTTAGAGGTATTTTCACCATCATCAAAGAGAGATATTTTCATGATTTAGAGGTAGTTGTACCTTTCACCAAATCTTGGAATTATTTTGTGACTATTTTATTATAATTTATTAAACAGGCAGTAGCGTATTTAGGGTAAGTGGTGTCCGCATCAAAACATGATTTTATCGTCTGCCCCCATCATCATTGCCCAGGTAGCACAACATATTGCCCGATATTGTACAATATTGTTCGGTGTTATATAATATTATACGATACTATACAATAGAATAGAATATCACGGATATTGTCCGATATCATACAATATCTTTGTTCTACTGGGGTAGTGGTTTAACTTCTGCAAGCATGACATTTTTTCTCCCCCCGATCTCATTTGGCTTTAAAAAATGGCACGAAGGCTCTAACATTTTGTCCTCATAACCAGTGGCCTAATGAGATTAAGTGGCACCAGCAGAATATTTTCATTTTTTTACTCCAGTCGTCATTAATGGCTTAGAAAGAGTAAATGGAACCCGGAGAATGGTATTTTTATACCCTTTCATCATATTTGCTTTAAAAAGCGACATAAATGCAGTATAGTTTTGACACAATGGCGCCCCCTAAGATTGGTGCCCGGGGCATCTATGTCCCTATTTCCCCCCACAGGTTTCTACGCCACAGTAAACAGTTAGTTATTAGGTTTGCGTTAATTCTGTCTTTTAAACAAATTGTGAGTTTGATTTCGTGCTGAAGGGGGATTTGATTTGATAATGAGATATTTAGGGTTTTAAGATTAAGAATTTTTTTTTTAAAAGTTATTAACGAAACATTTGAAATAAAATACTTCTTTTTTTATTTTTTACAAAGGAAAATTACGTTAAAGAAGTATTCATTCAATAGCTATGGAATGTGGTGACTTAATTTACCCTCAGAAGAACCAAAATTATACAGTAGAAGATAGTTCCAAATTTGATTGTAATGTATTTACATAATTAAAAATTCTTTTAACTTTCTTTAGCTACTGGAAGTACAAATTGTATTTTCGTCTTTTTATATATGGATTAAAATTAATTTAGATGCTAAAATTTTTTTTTATTAAGTTTTCCTTTTTTTATAGCCTGCTGAATTTTCAAATAAAACCTCTTTTCTTCCGCAGTGTGTCTGTTTTCAGTATTTATGTATTTGTTTTTGCCTATTATTATGATGCATTGAAATTCAGGACATGCCTTTAATAAAACGCACCGTTTTTCAGATTCTGGCCATCACACTAAAGCACATGAAAAATTAATTACTTCTTCATTAAAGAAGAAAGAACCTTAAGTTCACAAAGGTTCCGATCACTAAGTTGACTACTCAATATGCATATTTCATACTCAATATTTGTATTTCAGAGTAAAAACATCTATGATTTATGCCTTTTCAATCTTTCCCATAATATTAAACGTAAGATATTACAAAGATAAACTTAATTAATAAAAATTCATCATCTCAAAATAAGGTTATTTCAAATTTTGTGAAAAAGAGAACCTGCCGTATTTTAAGAAACAGGGTGTGCTACACTAACGTAATTGCACGCTATATATGCTGATCAGAATGCATATATTGTTTCCAATTTGTATAGCATTATCTTCATAATAAAAATCTTATTATTGTTTCTCTATTTAAAATTATTTTCTGATGTCTACTACTTTCAATCGCACGTATCATTACAATCAAGGATAATTCCATGCCTGAAACAATAGCATTTAAACATACGAAGCAAAGCAAGAGAAGCAGAATCACAAATAATCACTCAATTTGTTCTCTTATAAACATAGATTTCAGTGGATATGTTAGAACGTATTTGAAAAAATCCTGAAGTTATTTTTGAGCAAAATGGATCCCTTTATTCTGGAGCAATTATTCACTGCAACAGTTTTGTACGAAATGTAATTTTTCATTAATAAAGATACAGCTTTTTCTATCATTAAAAATGTTCCAACAACATCCGCTTTGCCAATCAAATATTCACACCGACAAGTTCGGAGGCAATGCGCCTCACAAGCACAGGTCAACATTCTCATATTTTTAATATTGTTAATAGTCACTAATACGGGTTTATTTTTTCTTCCCTGTAACCGAAGCAAATTTTGGGGAATTTTTTTTTACAACAATAAATTTTACATGATAAAGTCATGAAATGATTAAAATAAACATCCTATGGAAAGAAAAACATAAATTTTATTAACAATAATGTGTCTGACGAATTCGGGATCATGCGCATATGAGGCTGATATGTCGATATCTGCACTTCACGTAGCGGGAAGGTCAATTGAATAGGAGGGAACTAAATATCAGGTTAAAACAAAGGATAGTACCAGGAAGGACAGAAGTGGAGGAGGAAAGGAAACGTCCCAGCTGTGTCTGTCAATGGAGTGTTGAACAGGAGAACATTTATTCCCGCCAATCTAAGTAAGATCATTCATTCAAAACCTCAGTCCTGATTGACGATTTACATGCTCACCAATTTTCAACGACTGCCGAAGTCCGACTTGCGATGCTTATTTTCCGAATGGTATAATTATTTACATCTACTGAAGAATATTAAGGTAAATCGTTGGTTTCGTGTGTCTTCGGAGGAAAAATAGGGCATTTATGTCCACACGTTTTGATATGAAAGTCAAAACGCACATGCTGCAGCAATATTTATAAGACTAGAAACTAAGGAGCTAGTGGATATGTATTTGTTAGGTGCAAAATCTCGGGTTGCACTTCCTAAATATATCACTATTCCCCGCCTAGAGTTGTTGGCAGCCCTCATTGAAGCCAGGTTATGTGCTACTGTATTGAATGTGAGTGTGTCCTCAGAGACCGACAATTCCCACGAGACCGAGTGACCGGACCCCCCAGCGAGCTAGCCGAAAGCGAAAGGAGAAAGGAAGCCGATGTCGTAAAAACGATCCTGAATTACATAACCCGGAGGGTTTTGCAGGGACCGTGCCGACTGACCATTGAAAGATCACCCAAGTTGACCGACAAAAGGAACTGATTGTGTTGTGGCTCTTGCCAATGATGAAGCGGGAAGGAGAAAGCATGTTTGTGGTTCGTGAAATTGTTCGCCACCCGGACAAATCATGAACACTTAACCTTTCAGCCACGCCTCAGAGGCCAGGGTCAAAGGTATTCTTAAGCTGGAATTTGGATTCGAGAGGGAGAGTCGAGTCGATTCGAGTGTAGGATTCGATTCTCGTGATCGAATTTTGAAGTCAGGTCTCAGCCGAGACTCTGTACTTGTTCGGGCGAATAGTCCCGTGAAACCGATAAGCTAAACCTTGGCTGAATAAGCTCTTAGAGAGCTGGAAAGCATCTGAGGAATTCTTCGGAATTTGTCTCGAAAAGTGAACATGCAATACTTCACTGCCTGAACGTTGTTAAGCAGGTAAGTAGGCAAGACATCAATATGAAAATTATTAAACAATTCTCAATATCATCTACGCACTGTTAAACCATCCCCAAAAATATATATTATAAAAGGAAGAAATCATTTTGTATAATTATTTAATCCTTGAAACTAATATACCATAATAATAATAAAATATGAAATAATTATATTTCATATTTCTTATGTTCTAATATAAAGGAATATGTCATATATATTATATAATATATATTATAATATAAAGGAATGTATATAATATATATTTATATTATGTTATAATATATATTATATATAACTTTATATTACAATATAAAGCCGTAAACATTTCGTGAAGACATATAGATGTAAAAAAAAGTCAACTTCACCTCTTGGCAAATTATTGCATCATATAATATCGGACGCCGAAATTAATGAAACAAATTTAATTTTAAAGATAAATTTTCATATCAAATCATCAAGAGTCAAATTTAATTACTTTCCTCAGGTATGTCGAAGTTAAATATTACTTCATAGCCTGCTTGAATAACAGATAGTCAGACTGTTCTTTAAATTCTTACTACTGCCTTCTGCTTTTCCGCATACTGAGACGAGGTGAATCCTTTAAACTTGAAACGAATTCTGAGTAAATCCCACAAACATTTAATTATTCATACAGAGCTCGTTCAGATATCCCCGTAGCTGCATATTGCATAGCATTCGGAATTACCACAAAAACCACTCTTGAAGTACAAAGCAAAATTTAACTTTACATTTCGGCAGACGACGAGTGAGGCGACAACGCGTTTGATGAAATTCTAATTTGCGAGACGGTTTTTTTTCTCTTAAGAGAAAGTCTTGAAAGAGTCTTATTTAAAAGAAGAATAGTCTTATTTAAAATTTTAATATTTTGATATTTCATACGGTAACTGTTGTCTATTATCTGAAAATCCTTTTAAATTTGGTTTTATTTTCATTTCGTCCTCTTTCTTTTCACCTCTCTTGGCTTCCGAAAAGAAAAGAAAGAAATTATATCCCTTATGTTTAAGAAAAATGGTTTACAAAAGTTTTGATTTTTTCGAGCAAGTTCAATTTGCATGTATATTACTATCATGAAAAATTTCAAAAATCTGAGTAAAGTTTGAGTAAAAAGCATTCGTTATTCTTCTAGACAGTCATTCTTATATTGGATATTCATACACCAACATGCCTAAGCACTGGAGTGAAATGCTGCTTTATCATTTTGCTTAAGTGTTCTATAAAAACATCTCATGAAAATCTTCTGAAAAAAAATTGGTTCTGAGGAAATAAATAATTATTTTCACGTGTAGTATTTTATTAATTACATTTTTTACATGAAGTGAGATGCAAATAAGATTCTATATCTATTTGTGTTAGATTTATGACCACTTCATTTTGTGGAAAATGCCTGTGTTAAAAGATTCAGAATCCTTTGGATCGAATAAAGCAGTTTTTATTTACAGCATGGTCTATCATACATGAAAAGCAGAATCACAGTGACGATAAAATGAAAGTCACTTACATATATAGATTTTAAAGAGGATTGAAAAGATGAAAA
>BGPR01000639.1:254777-290647 GCA_013235015.1 Araneus ventricosus
GGTTTCTGAAACTTAGTGATGTAATGTGCGAATAATCTATTCTAACAATTTGAATGTATTCCAATAAACCAAATATTGGCGCCATTATAAAAGAAATGTTTTATTAACCATTTGCGGGCAGGTAACTTTTTAGAACACTGAGATCACGTGGCGCACTTTATGCGCCATCTCGTTTCTTACAACTCTACACTTATTTAATTACACATAACTTTATTTTTTTGGTTTAATTAGATTAGAAGTTCAATGGATGGATGATACGAGCATTTGTGCTCGAGTTTGAGTCTTTATATTCTTCGTAAACAGGATTGTTCTCCAAGTTAGTCTCAGAATTAGTTTTTAGGTCGATGCACTCGATCACTTCTCCATCGAGATATAATGCATCATATTCGTCCTCAGGTGCCATTTCCTTGCTTAACTCTTCAAAAACTGCCAATTATTGCTCTGTAGGGAAAATTTCCCGCCTTTTGGTGATAGCCGGTTTGGGTTATGGAGGGCTTTTCATGCATTTTCTGGCTGACTGATTCATTGTCAATGCGAACAAGTAATAGAAATGTTAATATGAGGTTAGATAGGTAGCTTATGATAGTATTCAGCTTATGATAAATACCCACTGGCGCACTTTATACGCCGTATCTATCCCCAAAGCGTTAAAAAGCAAAGAGATATCAGTTAAACACTAAATTCTTTGATTTAGAGTGATTTTACTAAATTAGCAGAATAAGTATTGAGATAAAACATTATTCGGAATATTAGATTTATATGCTAAACTTTTGTTGTTTTTTTTCTTTCCAGAAAAAAATATCTTTACATTGAAAAATGAATTACTTTGGCACTTTCATCACATTTACTTTCGTAAAATATGATGTCCATTCTCTTCAAACAAGTTGATTTGACGGCGAAATAGTTGAGTATGAAACTGAAATAAATATTTTCCTGGATGTGATAAAAATAAGTATTTTGATACAGGAAACTAAGACATTCATCTCTCCTAGGATTTGGATGGCAACTCCCATACATTCGTAGAATGGCGTGATTTAACTTATAAGGAGACACTATTTCCAAGCAATAGAGAAAAAGACACAACGATTGATTATAGTTTCTTTTCGCACCCGCTGAAAGACTAGGGTGAAATCGTTTTTATTTCTGCATATAATTTTGTTCATCATTCTAGTGTCCTGAAATCCGGTACAGTTATATTATATATCAAAAGGGGCATTTCAGCTTTCACTCTTGAAATATTTCTTGTTGATCTTACCTTCTTTAACAAGTTTCTTTCCATATAAATGTATGAACAGATTTATTATTTAGAATGAAGAATTTTTTGAACGCAACATGTACGACTGTGAATACATTATGCATCTTTGCTTTAATTTAGAGAAAAAAGATAAGTAATATGCTTGTACTACCTTCTGTTTTTCCTTGTATATTCAAATATCTGTTTCTTTTTAGATTAAACTTATTAAATATACATTTCAACATAAAATAATTACTTTCATTAAATAAATTAGAGTCAAATATTTCACAAAACATTTTTCAATCGAGGAATTTTGTTAATTAAAAAATGACTTTTATTTCATTCGAGTTTTATTTATTTATTTTTGAATTAAATTTAGGAAATTCTTAGCATAAAAAACCTTAGTATAAAAATAAGGTTTTGCATTTATATTTCAATACCTTATTTTCTTTTTTAATAATTTACAGTCAGCAAAGTAATGCAACTCTTAGGAGCTGACATTGTAGAAGTCCGTTGAATTTAATAACAATATATTTGTAACCAGAAGATGGATTAAATGTTACTTTTTCAAGCAGTATTATTTATATTATGAAATGTTATTCCTTTATAATTGTTCAACATTTAAAAGAGAAAAAAGCCATGTTTCCATAGCTATGCATTATGCCAGAAATTACCTCTGTGATAATATGGAATTCACCCTTTATGTCGAAATTTGTGAATAATTTTATTCATAAGAAAATAGTATACATAGTATATATTGGGCCAGTTTTAAACACTATTATTTAACTTGAACTGCTTCATGCTTGTAAAGATGGAATCTCTTATTTAATTTTTTCCTCCCATTTCTATATTCTAGAGTTCTCAAATTTTGTACACTTTTGCATACCTATGTGTTGTCAATGGCAATACACTATGCTCGTAATTTAATAAATTTATTATTAGTTCATAAATTAATTCAATTACATTTTAATGCTATACAGCTCCATCTGGTTGGAAATTTCAGTAAAAAATATTTCAAGAATATTCAATATTTATGACGATATTAAGATTTATTCTCCTGAAGCAGTTTACGATATGATTTAGAAATCTTATTTAATATCCACGTTAACAGTATTGTAACAAACAATAATCATTTATCAAATTAAATTATTAACATGGATGCGTTAATAGGAACTCTGCTATTTAACAAAAAAATTAGATTTGCATGTCAACACAAATTTATTTTCATCCTTTTTCAGGATAAACATATGAACGAATATAGAGTATTAAAAAACACCCTGCATCATGAATTATACTGAAAAGAAATCCAGCATTTGCTAATTCATGAAAAATGGTAAAGAATTATACAAAATGAGTATTTAAAATTTCGACATGCGTAATCACTTTATCTTTGGCATTCTCAATATTTCGGATGCAAAAAGATGATCTTTATAAATAAAAGAAAAAAATCTAGGCATACATGTGGATTAAGTTTTAAATTGAATGATGACAATAATATCTTTAAGCAACTAGTATGAGTGTCATTGTTTAAGTAATGGTATTTTATCCAAGTTTATTTGTATTGGCTATTGATTGTATTAGGTTATGTAGTTTATCGATGAATATATTCGGAGGCGAATGCATCTAAATTTACTTATATAGCAAGAGAATGCGTGGATGAGTCTAAACCACACTTAAACCTAATTCTTAAACTTTATTTTTTGTTATATTTTAAGGATTTAAATTTTTTAAATCATAAAATTAATGTAATAAAATCCTGGAGTGCAATAGGTTTCTGCTGATTTTTAAAAATTTTAATTACTTATAAATATTATTTTACTACGCCGGTGGGAAACGTAAAGCTCTTTTTTCTTCATTAATTCACAGCCAGATGTATAGGGTAACTTATATAAAAACTCCAGTTAAATTCCGTTAAGATTTAAAAGATATCGTAATTGCAAGGTGAATTTCAGTTACAAATTAAGAGAAGCTAAATGTTGTAATTTCAATTTACGAACAGCAATATTGAATATTACGAAAGTTGATTATCCTGAATACCCAAATACACTTATAAATTGAATATATAATTTAAATTGAATTTCGATTATTACTATAAGGGTAGTTTGATAAAGTACCCAGGAGTACTTAATATATTATTAACTTATCATAAAAATGTGACATTCTAATACAGGTTTTTTCCACGAAATAAAAATGAGTTTGTTGCAATTTTTAATCTCGAAATGATAAATGAAAAGTTATAATGGAAGCAAATGTTTACCTATCAATTTTGTGTTTTAAATTAAAGTCTGTTAAATTTCTTCTTTTTAAGCCAAATAAGCTCTTCTTTTTAAGCTGAGAATGTCGGAAGATTATGAGATAAGGTTTCTGTAAACTGAAATCCTAGAATTTTTAGAGATAGCCACATATTTTATTTTGATCGAATATCTTCAGTACATAAGAGAAAAATGTGATTTCGACTCAATTTTAATTTAGAGAAAGCAACCATAAATACAAAAAATATTCAATTTTCTTTGAAATAATGACGTTCACTCAATGAAAAAAATCAAGGTTATTTTCGAAAAGTGAATTAATTATCATTTTAAATGTCATGCAATGTAAAAAATAAGAATAAATTTTTAAGATGTTGTTCTTTATAATTAGACGGCCTTTTTTCATCTTCAGGAGTTATGCGTGGAGGCTAATAGATTGTTAAACGCAAAAGGATTAACACTCACACTGTTTTTACTACCTTTTTAATCTTGAATTCTTCTTTGAAAAAAGAATATTTTTCTCACTGGATAAGAAATATAGTCGATGGAACAGAAATTCTTAAAAGTATCTTTTAAAAATTTTTGAATAGGTGTTGGAACCACAATTTTTATGAAAAGTTTCTCAGGAGCTCCTTTTTGGTTTATCAATCTTTCGTTTTAATAAAAATTTGCCTCATATAAATATTCAATTAAATTTCTTTTTTTATCTTCTGGTGTTGCATAGGGTAATTGTTTGATCTTTTTCCCAAAAATATATATTTAATTTTATCCGATGCAGCCATTAACCTTCCATATTTAGATTTTAATAAGGCTTATTATTTAATTAAATTTCATTGCTTAATCAGAAGAGATAAAAAATAATTTGTATATAATAAATTCCTTTAAAAGGTACCATCCTGAATGAAATATTTTAAATTTTTACTAGATGAAAAACGAGAAAGCAGAAAATAACAAGAATTATCATATCTTTTTAATACGATGTGATTATAAAGTTTTAAAATAATGATCCTGAATCGCGAGTATTTAAATTTATTATTTTTAATACATCGAATTGTAAAACTGCAGGTAAAAATGCCAGATTTATAAATAAAAGAATTCAGCTCATGTTTGCTAAATTTTTATGTAAAATTGGCGATGAAACAGATACTGTGACTTACAAAATCGACTTTTTTTCAGAACAAATGTATTCTTGCATGATGAAAATATGAATATTATTCTAAATATAATGGAAAGGCTTTTAATTTATGTGATTTTCTATGAAAATATTTGAATTTTATCAATGCCTACAGTTATCATTTTAGAGAGAGGTCTGAATTTTCATCTTCATTCCTTTCTTATTAGCTTCATTCCTTTGCTCATATAAAAGTATATATATATATATATTAAATAGAAAGAAAAATAAATTTCAAGTTTCAGTTTACGCGAAAAAGTAATTTTCGTAGTTTGCAAGGTTCTCAAAAAAAATCGTCTCCAGATCTTTTTTTTGCTAAACGAGGATAATTGAGTGATTTCAGCAAATTAAAAAAACAATAGAGTTTACAATGAGGGAAATACTTTTACGGCAGTTCTAATAGACATTTTTATTAAATCTCATAAACACTAAAGTCTACATCTAAAGAACACCTGAATATTTATGGGCGAAGGGTCGTTATCCTTAAAATAAACTCAAAATTCCAACAGCTGTGTAGCGTTTACAGAGAGTGTCTTAGACATCCGTTGTTGGAGCGAGATTTTTAAATATTTGCATTATTAGTTTATTAATGGGGAAACCTAGCATAATCTCTTAAGTTCCCACCCGAAGAAAATGAGATTTTGTTAAGAATCTAAACAATGAAAAGACTTTGGAGTATTTAATTTTAATTTCGAGTTTAAACTTTTATAATGATCCAATTTGTAGCAAATTGAGGAAAAGAATCTGTTTTCCTTTTCTTTGTGCCTTAACAAGAATGGTGAGATTTTATCATGGTTTCTTTTTCTTTGCTTACTTTGTATATTTGGAGGTTTCTCGAAGTTACTAAATGTAGACGAGTTTATTAATCACTTAGGCTTGGAGATAATATCGGATTTTTTCTTCTGAAAGTATTTAAACGTCATAAAATTCTAGTTGGAAATCATTCAGTTAATTTTTAGCTCATTCCATTGAGCTGTTAGCTACATCTTGAAAATTCGATGCCTTATAAAATTCAGAAAAATGGTTTGAGAAGAGAAATTTTCTTAATGCTTATAAAAAGAGTTTAAGACAAGAATGAATATATTTATATTTACAGTGGGTTGCCAATTTAATGTGGACACTTTAAAATATTCATATTTGTTCGAATATCTCCTGAAAAACTGCATGGAGTTTTTTAGCATTTATAGTGTAAATTTAAGCATTTTCTAACTAAAAATAAACTAAATTCTTATAATAATGCTAAATTTTCGCTACATAACAAGGTTATATGAGAATAAATTTGAACAGTAATGCTGTACTTTTACTAGAAAAATGTTAAATCTATCAAAAGAATACAGCAACTTCACTCTCTTGTGCCACCATTCATGCCAGTAAAATGAAAGCAAACGAAGTGGTAGAGCTTTATTTTTGAGTGAAATCAATCCAAGTCAAAAGTAGGTTAATTACCTTAATTTGTTTCCAGAAAATTAAGTGTATTTATCAAATGATTTCACTTCAGAATTTCTAGTAAAAAAGCTAATTATTACATTCTAATTTATTTCTGGATGAAAGCTATTATTTTATCTTAAAAGAATAAAATTCACTTCATACATGTAGGTATGCATATATGAAGTGGGTTGCCATTATAATGTAGACACTTTAAAATTTGCATATTTTTTCCAAATATAAATAAATGCTCGTAAATATTATGCACACTAAACATAACCATTGATTAAAGTTTCATCACGTTATCAGCTTTCTTTGAAATTGTATCAGTCGATATTTTTTTGTCTTCATCACTTTGTGGTATGTCCCCTAAATGCTCTGGTGACCGAATCTCCACTGTAAAATGTCAGTTTAAGACTAATATATGCATGTTCGAAATTCTAAGAAAATCCATGCAGACTTTCTGGAGATATTAAAAAAAATATGAAAATTTTAAAGTGTCCACAATATATTCGCCATCCGCTTTCAAGGGATTGTCTCTTTGTAGCATCCAGCAGTAGTCGGCGATCATGCTGAAATTCCATTTTCCTTAATATCGCCTATTCATTTCCTTTATGTCTTAGTGAAATCTCTCACCTTGTTCCTTACTAACTTCACCTAAATTTTCAGGAAAATAATCCAGCTGCGAGTCTAGAAAATGAACTTTTAAGCTCATACTACAGGCAAAAATCTAGAAATTTTTAATCATGTCTTCTACAATAGATTTATAGTTTGGGCCCTTTTTGTTTCCAAGAAAGCTAGTAATAACTAGTTTGAAAGATTCCCAAGCTTTTCTTTCGTTTGTTTCCATTTTAGTCACAAAATTTCCATCTTTCATCATTTTCCTAATGTCTGGTCCTACAAACACACCTTACTTCACTTTTGCTTCGAATAAACCAGGGAAATGGTCACAAAGGTATTTGAAGCATTCACCTTCTTTTGGTAAAGCCTTGACAAATTATTTCATAAAACATAATTTTATGTGAAGCGGTGGAAGTAACACTTTTTTGGAAAACAGGAGAGGTATGCGGTTTCAACTGGTTTCCTCTGTCTTTAATATTGTGGTTAATAGGCAATTTAACGATTCACGGAGGAATATTCTGGATTGAAATAGTTTCTTCTTTCTTGATTGTCAGTTTAATCCACCAATGTACTATTTTAAGTCCATAAATGTGTTTATCGAATTCATATAAATACTTTTTTAGTCCGAAATATACTAAATTCGTAAAAAATAGATTGTGATTTGTGATGAAACTGTAAGGGATAGAATTTTTTCATTGTTATTCCGGTAATCAGCATCCAAAAAACTATAAAAAACACCACTTGCTTACAATTTTTTCATCGTAGACCTGTGTTATCGTTGTAGGCAGGTTCAAAATACATTGAATAAATAGGAATTTTACTAGGACGAAAGAAAATACCCATATAGGCAGGTTTATTGTTATCGCTATACACAGGTTTCACTGTATATGTGCCAGATTTGTTAGCTCTAGGTCTAGTGTCTTCCCTACCCCAGTGGCACAGAAATATTATTTAATATTTGCACAATGTTATACAATATTATGAACACCTAGGAACAAAGTATTGTATTGTATGTATCAGTACTTCCGATAAATTAAATTTTCACAAATAATGTAAAAACAATGTTTTTTTATAAAAATCTGCATTTTAACTCAGTATATCACTCGATTGGATGTTTTATTTCAAAAAACTCCACTGGAACAAATATTCTTTAAGATGATGAATATTATATGATACTATTCAATACAGTGAAAAAGATATTATTAGTTTTACATTTATCTGTATTGTTCAATATTTTAAGATGAAGTTATTCTTTCCGTCAACAGATGACAGCATGGCAATACTGTGACACTATATGTATAAGTGGTATTCAATATTTTAAGCTAAATTTATTCTCACAGTCGACAGATGGCAGCACAATGATACCGTAACACTATATTAATCAGCATTGAATAATATGTCCGAAAAAATATTTTACAAAATGTTCATTTGAATAATAATGTTTACACAATCATTTTGTTTTAAAGGCGGTCCGGATTCAGCTAAGGAAGTTAACCATAAAAATTGTTTCTAATCTTGTATTTGATTTACAGTATATATTGTAATTATAAATGTTAAAGGCGTCTCGTATTACATTAAAAGAGGAATAAATAAATTTCAAAATTATTTTAAAACCTTTCAAACATATTATTATAATTACGTTTAAACCTTATTGCCTTAATTTATTAAATTAGCGAACTTAGATATAAGAGCTAAAATTGCTTCCTCTTTGACTTCTAATTTCATTTTGAATTCGAAATTGTAACGATAAAAGATAATTTAATTAAGAAAGCTGTTCAGATTAATTGTGAATGAACATGAAATTTCGTAGAGATCCGAACTTTATAACAACATTTTATTATCATCATTTACGCTCGCTGGAGCAAGTCTAGCTGGTCTAGGGGAACGGCTTCGGGTTGGTATGCAGAAGGTCCCGGGTTCAAAGCTTGCTGTAAGTATATGTGTACAAAAATAACAAAATGTTACCCTGAAGTTCGGAATTGAGTGAATAAAATTTTTCCACGCTTTTATAATGTATTTTTAAAATATTCACTATACTGTTATATTATATAATATTATTCAGTATAGTACAATATTATTTAATATGGTATAATACTATACAGTATTAATGACATTATCCAATATTATGAAAAACAACATTGTACATTATTGAAAAAGTCTTACGTTTTACACTGTTTCAATATTGGGAAAAATATTGTACATTATTACTTTTTCGAATTTTATGATATAAGACAATATCATGTGCTACCTGGGTATTGACTTCCAACAAACAGAAAGCCAAATACACATATATTCGCTTTTATTATTAGTATAAAGACTAATATTTAGCTATATAATATCTGAAGAAATCAATTATAAACATGAATGTTATAAGCACATTATAGAAAAGCGAGGAGCTTGACGATTTAATATTAAAACTTTTTGTTCAAGATTTCAACTTGCATGTTAGTATATTTATATGTAAATTTAAACGTCAAATAATATTATAATAGTTAAAAATGAAAGAGGTTTTCTATGTTTCATAAAGCGTTAACTTTCCAGACATGCAAATAGCCAAGAGCTTGATAGATATTTTTGGTTCCTACCTGTGGTATTTGAGAATAATCGACTTTCTTGCAGAAAAACATTATGTTGGCACGTGGGTATAACCTAGTAAAAAGCGCTGTTTTTTATGTAGCTTGTAGTTATTAAAATGCTTCAGCAAAATTAAAAGCTAATAGAACTTACACACGATACCGACAAAATTAAAATAAAATTCTGAAAACTATATTACAAGAATCTTGCATATCTTTGTTCAAAATCGTTTGAGTTACAAGAAATGAGTTCTCAGGAACCAAAACTATAAATTTATCATTAAAATGCATTTTTTGCATGAAGTTAACTTATTATACGATCTTAGTTATGAGAAAAAATATTATAAAAATAATAGTTTTTACCCTTATTCAGAAACGAACAAATAAAATTCTTTGAATGTATTTGCATTTTAATTAGATGGAAGATCACATTTCAAGAAGAAACTAGATTCTATAATAAAAGCATAATGTGAATCAATTTTTTCTGCTTGTTGCAGGGATATTGATATATAAAGCGAAATATCTGAATATTTATGAATTAATTTGATACGTTTTAAAGAAAGGAAGTTCATAATATAAGAAATAATTATTTTACCTCTTATAGAAAAAAAAATTATTTCTCAATGTTGCAATTAATTTAAAACGAATATTTAATAATTCGGGATTATTTCTTGAATCAGTAAATGAGCATTTTATTTACTTATTTAGGATTAAAAGACAAGTTTTAAAATGATAGATTTATGTTTCTACTCAATGAAATGCTGATTATAAAGATGGAGATCAGAACGAAATTACATGCATCTGAAACTTATGAATAAAACTTTTAATTTTTTTAATAAACTTTCATTTTTAAATGTTTAAATATGAACATAAACGCCTTACACGGACAACTTTAGAAGAGGTTAACTTAGTGTGAGAAAATATTTGAACAAATTTTTAAATAAACTTGCAGATGAGGTTAAGATTTAGGTCACGGGATGATCTAAGAATTTGTTTTAAATTATAATATATGCAATGATTTGAACAAAAATACGAGAAATGAATTTAAAGATAAAAACTCTTTTTTTTACTATTAATCGAAATTAAACAAAATATTTAATCAATATACAACCTAGTTGTGAAGGGAATATGGAAAATTAATATTTTTTTAATTAATGAAAATATGTGTCATCTCTTGAATTTAAAAAAATACTGAGCATTAATTACGACTGACTGTTAAATTGCATAAGAGATTTGAGACCCTTTTTTCCATATTTGTGTTTATGCCACTTATTTCCAATTTCATCAAGATGTTCTGAAATGATTATGTAATATGTGCATAGTTAATTTCTTTTCCGGTGTCTTGGATTACTTTTCAGATATAACCTGTCTCTTTTGAAGGATATACTTAAACCTACATTTAAAATTTTAACTTCATAAAAGATATGTCATGAAGAAATTTATAAATTATAATTGCTTGTTTAAATATTCGCCACTTTGAATGATTATTTTGCTGAATTGTTTTTAATTATGATCTTTAGAGAAATACTTAAGAATATCAAAAGGAATGATTATTCTTCAAAATATAAATGATTTGATTTTTCATTGTTGAACTGCTTTTAAATTTCTTTTGAATATAACGAGTGACATTCAACTATTTCTCTCAGAGAACATACTTTTAATAATCAAGAAACAAACTAAGACAGATTGATCTAATCAAATTTCTATAATTATTTAATTTTTTTATATCACATGATAATATTTTTTTTCGTCAAACGAATCATTGCCTTTAAGAATAGTACTTATATAATAAAATCTGAAAACTCAAATTAGGAAAAAGGCAGCAGGAATAAAAACAAAAATTTTTATCCAGTAATAAAATTTAACAATATTTAATTTAAGAAATACATACTGAATGATTTTGGAGATATTAATTCAGGCAGGAACATTCTTTATGTTCTCGAGTAGTATTGAGAGGAAAAGTAGGTAGAAGAGGGTCGATAAGTATGGTCTTATGAGGTAGGTGATTCGGAATGAACTAAAACTTTAAATAAAAATATATATTACGCTTTTTTCAGATATATAGAGAATTCATTCATTTCATTCATTCGAAAATTCATTTACAATCAAAGGTTAATTTTTTTTGTAAGTAGTGGAAGAATTTTAAGGTAAAATTTAGTTAATGATCGAATGATATTATATATATTACAATTTGGATGAAACATACAACATTTTTCAACGCTCTCTACTATGGTTGTTCGTCTCCATAATTACCCTGTTAACAGTTAATAACTAATAGCAGTGAGAGAATGTGATGAAAAAGCGGTAAAAGAAATACCACGCGACTTAAAAAAAATATTTCCTCAAAACAAATTCCAGGATTAAGAAATTATCATTCAGAACAAAAAAAAGAAAAAAAATGGCAAATCTAATTTTGGAACTAAATTTACCTAGCAAAAATATCGACAAAATTTAAATCTTAATCCCCTTTATGAAGTTTATCAGCTAGGCCTTTTCCGACTTCAAGATGTAGAAAGATATCAGCATGCTGATCTAAAAATTCTTACAGCTTCCTTCTATTTTTCTGTATAATGAAATGAGAATCCTTTAAACCTGAAACGAATTCAGAGTAAATCTTACGAGCAATTAATTATTCATGAAGACCTCTTTAGGAAACCCTCGCACGTTTATATCTTGAAGCATTTGACATCTCCTCCTTTACAACACTTGATGGCACAGAACAAAAATTTCTTTGAATTTTGCACACGACGAGAGAGGTGACGTTGCATCTTATCAAATTCTCATCTATTACTAGAAGGGCTGTTTGCTGTGCGTATCCACAGTCTTATTTGGAATATTCGGTATTATCGCATATTTTGCGGTATCTCTCGTCTATTTTCTCGAAATAATTTTAAACTTCATCTTATTTTCATTTTCCTCTCTTTCTTTTGACTTTTATTCTCCTTGAACCGAATTTAGAAAAGAAAATATATTATATCCTTCGTGTCTAAAAACACAAGTTGCACAACTTTTGTTGTTTAATTCTTTCAAATTTTATTTACATTAGTATTCATATAAGCTAAAGAAAATAATGTTCGCCATTCTTCTTTACGATTATTCTTACAAAATAAATCCAGAAACTATTGCGCAAATGTAGCAGTATGTTTTTTTTATTTTATTCATTTATTTATTTTTTGCATGAGTATGTGATAAAAAACTTATCGTAATTTTTTGATCAGAATAATTTTAGGACAAATGAGCACTTATTTAATAACTGGATTATTTAATAACTTTACTTTCTGCAATAATAGGTTTTGTTTCTTATATGATTCACATGCTTCTGGAAATGTTATCTGGAGTGTTTAGGGTTGAAGTGAACCATGTGTATATAACATAAAACCACAGCATAGTATAGCAAACGAGGAGCCAGGATCTCCTTGTCGTTTGGGTGGGTATGCGTGGAACCTTATTGTTAAAGCAAGAACACAATAAATATAAGGATATAAAGAGGGGAAATACAAATATAAACACTAATATATACACAAGCATATGCACGCACATAAAACACAAATGCATACACTAGACTAGACTCTGTGTCCTAGAATAATCACATGCACTTTTACATGATGTTATTGATGACAAGTTAGACGTGTGGTGAACACGTGGCTGTGCCATGAGACTCTGAAACTGATGATGTGTCTCTGGCATGCAATGTTCCAGGAGAAAGGAGAAGAAGGGCGTGGTGGGATAGATGAGCTTTGTAGTGGTATGAGCAATGCGGGCTATTGTGGAGTTATTCTGGCTGTTCCGATTTAAGTAGGCATTCTTGGCTGGTGATAAAGTTGAGGAGGTCTATTAATTTGTTTATTAGCAGGCGGTGAGTGGTTATTGATTTCATCCAGGCTTCTATGTGTTGATCTGCTGGACACCTGAGGTGGTAGGAAAGCGTGAAGCGGCACTTGATGGCATAGTGAAGAGGCGTGCCAGGTTCTCCACAGGCACAGCAGTTGTCGGGATGTTTTCTGAGTAGGAAAAGATAGGATGGGAAGGGAAGGGAAAACTGAGCTCAAAGTTGATTATTTAAATTTAAATTAACAGTGAACTTCTGACTGTTATTGTTGCCTGGCAGTTGCAAATTGAGGTATGGACTTGAATCATTATTACACAGAAAATATAATATTTCTGCACTTCCATGGCAGTGTTGGTGAAAAATAGGCGAAACATGGAATTGTTTCACTTTAACTCCAAACCTTCCAGATACGTGTTGGAATATATGCAAAATAAATCGAATACATTTTCAGTTATAAAAGTAAAAAATATCATCGAATAGCAAGAAAAATGTATTAAAGAAGTAATATGCTGCTTTGAAATGAGTTTATGAAGTTTGCTGCACAAATATTGAAAGGAAACACTATTCGAAACATTGCATTTACATGTCAATCTCTATTTCCTTTAACGATAAATCGATTTTGTTTTCAAAAAATATTATTATGGTTCATACATACCAATGATTTCTGTGAAATATTATATCAATTCTTTGCAAAAAAATCTGATTTGAAAACAAAATAGTTGAATATAAATCGAAATAAATATTTGCATGTACGGGATATTTTGAAACATAAAAGTGAAATATTTCTCTTCCCTAGGATTATTTCCATTCCGATGGGAACTCCCTTGCATTCGTAGAACGGTGTGATTTAACATTTAAACGTTCATCATTTCCAAGCAATCGACTTAAACGTACAACTATTGATTATATTTATTTTCGCATTTGCTGACAGACTAGGGGGAAATTGTTTTTTTTCATCGCCATAAAAGTAATCGTCACATATATCTGCGTCTTTCTATTGGTCTGAGTTACGATAGAATTACCTTATATATCCGAAGACACATTTGTGTGTTTCTTAAAGATATATTGTCTGCTGTTGTCAGCTTTTTGAGTTTTCTGCTGCTATAAAAATATATATTTTACAGCTTAAAAGACTCTAACATATGCTGCTAGGAATTTGTGATATAGCTTTATTCTGTTTTGGAGAAATAAGGAGAATCTTCATTTATATATTTACATTTATTCATGCGGTTATTTGTATATTTCAGTATAACTTTATTAAATTTTAAAGAGAACATACATTTTAATGTTTCGGAAATGAGTACGATTTCATAAAGTAAATCGTTCAAATTTCTTAAGTGTAAGAAATATCCATTAACTTAATTTTTATTTTTAAATCTGTAAATCTTCCCTCTTAAAGCAATTGATCATCATATATTAAAGCTAAAAATATTAATTAAGAGAGAATAGTCATTTGTAATTTACTTGATTTCATTGTACTCTTTTTTCCAAATGAGGTTTATGTAATTAGATATTAAGGATATGTTAAGGAAAAAATTCTTCCCTTTCGATGATTAGTAACTGAATACATCACAAAGATGTTTCGCAACCGTAAGGCATTTTTAATAAAAAAATATTGTGACTTCTTTAGTTACGGTATATTGTTTGATTTATTTTTTGAAATCTCGCTGATGATTTTTTTTATCATGAAATGCCTTTATTTAATTTGATTTTTTTGTAAGTTTACATTGCCGTATCTGGCGTCTGTTTTTAATAATTTGCCGTCAGGAAAAAAAATGAGTCCCTTGGCATTAGAAATTGTAACTGCCTGCTGAGCTTCAAAAAAAATTCCTCTTTGATTAACAGAGTAATTAAACAGAATTTCTTCGATCTATATTAATTTCATTTTAAAATGTGTTTTAAGAATTTTTTACAGTTCTTTACAGTGATATATAAAGATAAAAATCTTAACGACCTTAATGATTCTTAAGAATTTTGTCTCTATTTTGAATTATCTTGAATAGTTTCATACCTGATAAAAATAGTCTAGAATTAAACACATTGATGATTGATTTTCTTTGCCCGAGTACATCATTATTTGCAAGTACTAGACACATTCTTTAAAGAAAGGAAGGTTTGAGTTCACCAAATGATGGCAACTCTGATGTGAAAAAAGGGTTGAGAAAACATTTCATTTCACCACGCTTACCCCCGAAGTAAGAGACAGAATAATTCCCTGTTGGTTAGATAAGTGTGAATGACACTTTATTAATAAAACACAAAAAAGGCAAAAAAATTGCAAACAACAGTTAAACATAATATAACTAAAGAACATAAAATAGCAAAAGAAAATACAAATTATATACACCGATAAACTGCTATTATAAAATACAGATGAGCGCCTTCACAGTTGCAGCATCGCAACAGAGTTGAAGCTGTTTACTTTAATAGATTACTACGATGTTTGGAGATATTTTTTATGATATTACAAATCTGTTAATTGAGTACTTAATTTAAAGTGTGGTCCATGTGCCTATCATTTAAAATAATGAATGAAATATCAGGAAGAAGAAATTGTGTACCAATCCATTTCCTATCCAGTTATTGCAAATCGAAGATATTTTGGAGAAATCCACACATGTAATTACGATCGATTATCTTAGTCACAGATGAACACAATGTGATTTTGGCACTATTTAAATTCAGAAAAATAAACAATTAATACAAAAGTATGTAATTCTCTTGAAGATAATGAAGTTCAGTTATTGAAAAATATCAAGTTTATTTCCGAAAAGTGTTTTCATTATCACTTTATATGCCTTAATATAAAAAAATTGAAAAAGAAAAATTAAAATTTTGACTCTGTTGGTCTTTTAAAAAAGAAGCTATTTTCCACTCCCTGGATGAAAATGAAAATGATAATAGTTTAATATATCTCAAAATAATTGAAGTATGTACTGTTTTCATTCTGAGCATACTCTTAATAACTTCATATATGAAAGAAAAATATTTTTTTCCCCATTTAACAAGACATATTGTCAATGGATCAGTAATAACCAAATGCATGTTTTCAGTGATTTTGACATGCGTTTCTGGCAATACGTTTTCAAGTACAAAGCATAAGAATCGGATCTTCATTTCAAAAATATTTACCAAACCACTTTAAAAAATATTGATTTGATTGATTGAAAAAATATTGATTATCAAGCACCAGTTAAACACTTAAATATATCTTATACTAACTTATATACCCGGCGTTGCTCGTGGTAGAAATATTTTCAAGTCTAAGTATTTAAAACACTTTAAACTTAATTAAACAATTTTTCACTCTAACATCTTTCGTTGATTGTCATTTGCATCCTGTGTCTCTGATCCCTCGGCCAGCAGCTAAATGATACTCTTCTTTCCGTCTCTATACTTTTAAACTACTTCACACTAGTGTGACATCCCTTGGAATTCCATCTTACCATCCCCATCATTGCTACGGAGGACAACAGAAATACTTCATTTCATGCTTTTTATGGCTTCCCATTCTCTTGTTTTTGGTATTTATGTGCTTGACTGGAAGCACCGTTCATCTTTTTCTCCCAAAGTCCTCTCCCTTCGGTAGGAATGGGACTAGGTTAACCTTTTAATGTTTTTACATTGTGACAATGGCGTACCGAGGGTAAGTTAGGCTTTGGTCATACAATGATTTTTTTCTCCTCTCACCCTTTCGTCAAAAGAGGTTTAACTTGAGTAAACGGCGCTCTGGATATAGTATTTTTCGACTCCGTACAGTATTTCACTTTAAAAAGTGACACAAACATATTAACGTTGTGACAACATAGTCAGTGGCGCACAGGGAATAAGAATTTTTTTTACCCCGGTCATCATTTGCTTAGCAAACGCAAATGGCCTTCGGAGCCTGGTATTATTTTTACTACCTATTATCATATTTTGTTTTAAAAACAGGCATAAATGCAGTATTCTTTTGTCTCCCTGGCGTGTCCAAAACTGACATAAATGCAGTACCGTTTTGTCTCCATGGCGCGTCTAAAACTGGCATATACTGCATCTATACTTCCCATAGTCCCCGGTAGCTACGCCTCAGATTAGGATTTTTCAAAAAAATGTGAAATTTAGACGAAACATCGTGCAGTATCAAAACTAACATCACTGGATATTCAAGGGCATATTAAAGGCTAAGAAATGAAAACGGAATTTAAGTGCATGCTGCGGAACATCAGCGGAAGTAAGAAATCTACCTCTGAATCAATGACGAAGGAAAGTAATATTTTCCTATCATAAATTTACCAGAGGCAAAAACACGTGAATAAAGGACTTATTGAAACAATAAATTTGATTTTATAACGATAGAAAACATTATTACAAATTGCGTTTAAAATGAATTTTGAAACGTTAATTTCAGTTATAGAAAAGATGGTACAGCAATTAAATTTGTATCATTAAAAAGATAATGTTTTGCTCATTAAGGTGATGTAAAAATAATTTTCTAGCGATAAATATTTCCGAAGTTATTGACGATAAACGTCTTAAAATTAATTTCCGTTATTTAATTAAATAAATAAAAATATAATTCGAATTTTAAAATAATTTAAACGGCGTTGGCTCCCTCTTGTGCTAATCCATCACTGTGACAAATTTAGCGTACTTAAAGAACCAAGAAAGGAACACACTTTTTTTCCTCTTTTATATATATATATATAGAGAGAGAGATAGATTGTTAAATGGCACTACCATTTATTTTCCGAAAGCGGTATAATCATTTTCATCGAATGACCTTATGATACATCTAGAAATTTAATTGTTGATAACAAAATATATGTGATATGAGAATATTTATAGAATGGAAAATTGTATTTTATGTGATTTTATAGTTTCATTAAAATTTAAAAAATAAATAATAATAGTGCAAATCACTGCCCCAACAAAAAAAAACTTAAAAAAAATCTGCAGAAAATCTGAAGTTATTTGGAACATGTTTTCTAAAGATTTTCAACAGGAAAAAAGTGTAGAATATCTATGTTTCAAATACCTTCAAATTTTTTTGCAGCCAAGGGTTAATTATTGATTTCAATTAATTTAATTAATCTAATTTGTAATTCAACTTGCTTGTATGATGTCGATGCAGATTGTAACAAAACTTCAAATTCATCCTGGCCGCGATTCGAATCGGCGTTCATAGAGCTGGCAGGAAAGAGCACTATCTGCATGACCACACCGGACTGCACAAGATGGGGGTAAAATAATCTATTTGAGATTTAACGTCACCATAGCTCTAGAGGTGCCACCTCAATAGCGTAAAAATCAACCATGGTCAGAACACATGTTTCAAAGTCGTAGAGATTAGTAATAGATGAGATTAGCAATATTTTTGTTCAATAATTTAGATTCTCTGTTTCAATAAATTTGTTTTCAACTTTTTTCTTTCTGATAAGCCTTCTCTCTATCCAAAGGGCGCAAGGTTCACTTTTCCCTTCTTTTTGGAGGAAAATAGCTAGTCAGAAAGACAGTTGAAAAACTAATTGGAAATTAATGAAATTATGGGAGAAAAGTTAGAAATAGTAAAACCTCAAATATTTATTTTAAAGATTAATTTAGAATTTATTTTTTCAATGGCATATTTAAAAAATTTAGTGATTGTGAATTTTTTCTGCTAATGCATTTCTTTTCTATACAAATATATGGTCGATATCACTAACTGAAAAAGGAAGTGATGAAACCGCTGTCTGCTGTAAAATTAAACAATAATGATAATTACATTCTAATTTTATTTTATATCCTTTAGAAAATAAAGCTACAATATTAGAGAATATGGTGCAAAATATGTATTTAGAGGAACGCAAATATTATGAAATTGCAGTTATATTTTCAAAAAATCTAGAGATTGTTGGTCAAGTTTAACGATGTTGTGAAAATCTGCTAAATAACTGCAAATTGAATTGAAGACAAAATGCATTTTTGCTGTCTTAGAAAATTCTGCAGAATATTTAGAGAAAAGAATAATAAGAAATTCTTTTGCAGATTTTATGCAGATTAAATTGAAGAAAAAATGCACATATATTCTGTCTTCAAAAAAATTGCAGAAATCTTTGAAAAACTTCCATAATTTTTTTCTGTAGATTTTTTCTGTCTTCAAAAAAAAACAAAATGCAGAAATCTTTAAATGAACTTCAATTTTTTTCTGCAGATTTACTTTAGCTGGGATATTGTTCGTCATTTAGCGTCAATGTGGAAGTTTCAGTTCTCTAATAATTGAGTTGATTGATGTTAAAAGGGGACTTCTGAAATCTAGCAAAGAACTGCTGTATTGATGTTAAAAAGGCTCTTCTGAGAAGAAGCCTTCTTCTAACACCACCTGAAAACTTTGATGCTGTATCAAAACTTTGCTATGAATGGTAAAAGCCCCGATTTTACACGAAAGATGCATTCACCTTCATCAAATTAAAACGAAAATAAAAATTTAATTTCCACCAAGAATGCAAAAGTCTAATTTTATCAATTATATACTAATGTAGATATGAAGAAAAGTTATCCGAAAATAAAAAACTGTGGAATAACTGCTATTATTAAGCATTCATCATACTGTGGCACAGTGGCGGATCATCAGCTCAGAAAAGAACAGTGCCTCGAAACTTTTTGCTGGTACTTTTTTTATTTGTAGAGTTTTATTTATTTGTTATTGAACGTGGCATACTCCTCGTGCGCCACAAATGTACAACACGAGACTCACAGAATAAAGTTTACAAAATATTCAGTCTTTGAAAGACTGTCCTTTACTGAAAATATAAAATAAAAGTAATGAAGAAATTTAGAAGAAATATTGAAAACAAACAACAAAATGAAAAATAATGAAATGAGGTAGATAAGACAAAGTAAATAATAATAAAATAATTATAAAAATAAAGAATAATAATAATAAAATACTCCACCAAGAAATGAAAGTCAAAGTTTCAATAATCAAGCAATCAAAATTATACGGGAGTGAAAGGTACAGATAACTTCAGGGGGAAAAAATAATGAAAAATGCATACAAAAAATAATAAAAAGGGGGAGGATACATAAAAACATTTCTCAGATGAAGATAGAACATAATTATAGTAAAATTGAGAAAAGCGGCTTAATAAAAGGTGCATAAATTTTTCTAATCAATAGGAAAAATGATATTTATATTTACAAGTGCGAACGAATTTTGTAAATGATAAGAAATGAAATCTGCGCGACAGCCCAGTGCTTTTCTAAAACGCCAAGTTTTATCTGGGAAATTTTCTGACAATACTAGACATGCAGGCACTGAAAAATACTTTGAAAAATGTTCTAATTAAGCATAATAAGACCTGCAGTTTTTATATACAAATCTTGGGTCAACAAAATCTGTGAATTATTGTTATTATTTGTAGGTCTGCAACGCTCATCTTTTCTTACCTCTAATAATAATAATAATTGATTCATCCTGATAAAAGTTTTAAAATAAGTTAGAAAAGTATCTTTAAACCTTTTGGGAACAGAGATTTCTATTTAAAGAAAACGAATATCCAGGCATGTTTCTGCCGAGGTAACATAAGACCAAACAGGAACCCATAAACAGTCCATGAGAGAAAACGAAGAAAGACAAATGGGAAAGCAAAGGCGAAAGACTCGCGCCAGACAAGAGCTAGGAGGAATGCAGCTCTGAGTCCTTTAAATTCAAAGGGCGAAATGGTTGCTTTGTCTGTACTATTCATCCCTCAGCTGCACGCGAATTTCGATGCTTTTGGAGGAAATTGCTTTGCAACTATAAACAATGTATCTCTTACTAGTTGATTCATTTTCCTTATTCTTTTTAAGCTTTTTATATTTTTTCCCATTTTCGATGATCTTCAAACTCTCAAATTGTAAAAAAATAAGCAAATAAGAATAAAAAAGAAAATACAAGCTTTTAAAATAATTTCGGGTGGTGGGGGCTGCAGCTCAGCATCCCTAATGGACAAGACGCCCCTGAGATGGCATGAAGTAATAACAAAATTACTGCTGTCATCGTTAAATACTTTTTTAAACAAATATCTTAGGTGAACGGTACTGCTGAAAACATTTATTTCTCACATATAACTTGATTTATAAACTTCTTGCAAAATTGTATTCTATGCATTTAATCAACCTCAACAATATTTTAAGACTTTTTGTTTTTTCCCTAGTAAATGAATCTCCTAATTTGACCAAGCTACGTAAAAAAAAGTAAGTTTGCTCGGAATAATTCTATTTGTAACAGAAGACATTTACAGAAATTCGATATGTAAGATAATTACATTTCTCCACAACGTAACTTCGTTTTAGCACTGACCATTGATAACCATCTAAGTCAGCAGGGAAACAATATAACTACTGTTGAAGCGTGTCCTAGCAATCAAATGTGCTCCATTATACCCGGTCTCTGTACTTCTCAATCTAAGTGTCAAGTAGAGCCAATGGTTGTGCGAGAATATGGAGCGGTCCCCCTCCCCCACACATTTGGTATGTAATGCGACTGCCCCGAGGAATAGGATTGATTTAGATCCCTCCAGTAGAGTCACAACGACCTTTCTATTAGCATTTCTATACTGTGCCAAGAGTCAATACAATGATTATCTGTGTCAAGGGTGCTAATCAAATTAAGGCGAATGAAATGCACATTTATTCATACAACAAAGAATCAAATACAATCTAGAGACAATCTTAAATTCTAAAAGCCAACTGGATAATAAAGATGGTTAAAGATTGTATGAATTTTCACTACATTAAATTAGGGACTTCGAGGATTTATGTAGAATAGATCGTTTTAATACATATTTCATGAATTCAAGAAATTAATGTTTCTTCAATTAATAATATATCAGGAAGAAGATAAATCAATTTAGGGTAGAACGGGGCTAGTTGGCCTATTTTTTCTTCTAAGAGTTTAAAAAAAAAGGAATAGAAAATTTTTAAAAGTTTTTAAGCTGACACTATTAGTGTACCTTCAGAAAGAATTCAACATTGTAAAATTTGAATATATTAACTATCAATATTAATTTAAAACCTCAAATTGAAACCAAGTCGCTTGGGCTAACCTGCCCGACTGCGGGGTAAGTTGACCACGATTAATATGAAGCGACTATCATAAAACATTATTCTGTATTATTATATTTTATTATATTTTAAAAATTTAAGTAGCATAGTAGTGTTATTATCCACATTAAGTGTATCATATACAAATTTGGAACATTTATTCTCAAAAGAAACAGAGATACAGCTTCTATGGTAATTGTCATATAGTACTGCGTAATTATAATAAAAATTGAGTCCGCATGGGTTTTCAAAACAAATAGTTATTTAGTCAAAGAATGCACACTACAGAGATGATTCCATTTACAGAGTCCATGATCTAAAACACAAAAATCACAAGCCACAAAGCGAATTAAAACACAAAGAAAAAATGTAACTGCAGAGAATACAAAACTTTAAAACTCAAAACCACACTAATTATAAAAATGTAAACACATAAATGTTTTAAAATTAAAACACGCAATTACAAAATCACCAAAAACACACTGAGGCTCTAAAAGTCCATGTTGCACACCGTCACATTAAAATTATAAAAAAAATCACACAATTTTTTAAAAAATTTTGAACACTAAATGAAAAATCCATTAACAAAGCAAGAGTCAAAAAGTCAAACACACACAAACACTAGATCAACGTATAAAAATCTTAATGTGTATAGCCATGCCTAAGACAAGGAAAAGAAATCAACTCATGTAAATATCTTGTATATATATATATATTGCAGAATAAATCTTGTGCAATTCCTTCCCGCATATTCAGAGATATTTTTATAATGCATATCCTGAACACGCGCCACTGGCTATGTTGGCCCTCCGGGCCAACGCGCCCCATGCCCTACCCCAACTACCCCATATCTCCATTTTTGTTTCTCATGAGTGTAGGGATTTATTTTAAAAGCATTTCCATAAACAGACAAGGCCTAAAGTAACAATGAAGAATTATATTTCTGAATATTATTTGCAAAAATGGAAATTGTGATTTATAAACAATGAAAATAAAATCCTTTTGGGAAGCTGGAAGGCAAAGGAAGAGCCTTTACTTTAATGTTACAAAAGAAATGAAATATTACATATTGATCAATACAGACTTAGCCATAGACATATTACACTTTGCAATATTTACGTCGCGATTCTGTTTTCTTGACATTTAAATTTTAACTATATCAAGGTATTATATTTCTTCTCAAAATGTTATGCTAGATTTATTGGTCACTACATTGCTCATTTTTTTTAATATCCCAACACAAAATCATTTAACAGGAAGGAGTAATAAAGAAATACTCATCCCAGCAGTGCAAATATCCCCTAGTTAACATTAACCCAGCCTATCTGTAACAGCAGCAAGAAATTGACACTTGACACGAATGAAGAAAGACTCTAGATTTAAAGTTATGAATCGCATTTATTTAATCTAAGTTACCATACGAATTACGTAATTGTACGAATAATATTCTGTCATATGCTAAAATCATATGACATTAAACATTTAAACACTACTTGAATGGGCTCATTTGGAGAATTCCCTGTTTACAGAGTTAATAAACTCTAGTCAGTAAACTCTTAACACATAAGAAAATTAAAATTAAAATGCGCGATAACTCATGGCATCTGAATGAATAAACTAAAATATATAATAGCACACAAAAAAGTACAGCATAAAATGAATCATCTGAAATACCTGAAGATTCTTTATTAAAAAATGGGTTAAAAAATAAGAATAAGATACAATAAAGAAAACAAATACGTATACATTTTAAAACATTCAGGGAAAAACCCAGGGAGAGGGGGAGGCTTTATAATTCAAAACTATTTGTTTTTAATATTAAAAAATGAATGGTTCAGTGAGCGATATGTTTAATTATCAAAATAAATTTTTCCTGATGTCACTCAACACGTAAAATTGAGAGACAACAGATTTATAGCAAAATAAAGGATAATTAGAATAGCAAAAATATTTTATTAAAGAACAAATTTATATAGAAGGATAAATAAATATATAAAACAAATATTAAGTTAATGCTATATGGATATAAACAAAAATAAAATAAAGTACAAATTTTAATAAATAAATATATAAAAACAAATTCTAAAATAAAAAAAACAAATGCCAAAATATCAAAAATTTGAAAGTGGAATGTTATCCCAGAGTAAATTAGGCACATTTAATTATGTCTGGTCGTTTATAAAATTGTAAATTTTCTCATAACTTTGCGCTAAAGACTAATAAATGTATTTATATCGGGAAAGGATTGGACATTTCGAGGCAATGAAGTAGATCGTACTTATAATGGCACTAAAGCAATGTAATGCTGAGTATGCACATCTATGTATAGGTGCAGTTCCCCTCCTCTCCCCTTAACTTAAAGTGCTTTTTAACCTATGCGTGTTAACTCATGTTGGAAAGCTCTCATCATATGCAGTATCTTCCAACCGCTTTCATCCTTGCAGCTCTAATCCTTATAAGAATAGAGGGCGAAATATCCGTTTCCTTATTATTATTAGAGACGTATATATATAACGCTTTTGCGCATGTTATCTAGTGAAAACGATATCTAGAGTAATTTTGATTAACTAGCTGAAAGGGAGTGGAAATTGTGGTGGAATGAAAATTTCATTTTCCCATAATTCTCTTACGATTGAAGATAGAAAGAAAATTCAAATCAGGCAAATTATTGCCTCATCGTAACAAACAACTTTTGTGCCGAAACTTTTTGATAGCTACAATTGCTTAGAAGTTATGAGCTAAAAAGCCATTTTCAATCCCTCCCCCAACTTATCATTTCCCCATAGCTCTGTTGCGACTAAACATAGAAAAAAATTTCAATTAAACGAATTGTTACCTTATCATAAGTAACAACTTTTACATTAAAAGTTTTTTTGTCAGATAGAATTGCTTAGATGTTATGAGATGACAAGCAACCTATTCAATTCCCCCCCACACACAATTTATCATTTCTCCATTACTCTGTTACGATTGAAAATAGGAACAAACTTTCATTTAAGCGAATTATCGCCTAATCATAAAGAATAACTGTTATACTAAAATTTTTTAACAGCTATAATTTCTTAGAAGTTATGAGCCGAAAAGAGATGCTCAATTCCCCCCCCCCCAATTTATCTTTTCCCCATAGCTCCGTTACGATTTAAGATAGAAAGAAAATTTTGAATTAGGCCAATTATCACCTAATCATAACAAACTACTGTTATACTGAAAGAGTTTTGACAGCAAGAATTACTTAGAAGTTATAAGCTCCCATCAGCTGCATTCACTTCCACTTTTTATACGGTAAACAAGGTGATGTACCTGGTTTTGCTCCGGATTAAAGTGCTTACATGTCTAATATTTTTAATGTCAAAACTACTACTGTATAAAAATTATAATACACAAATTCCTTTTCTTATCTGAAACGTTTTCAATTAAAATGAGAATATCGTTTGAACCAGACGATTTTTAAAAACAACCGTTTTCTCCATAAATTATTATTTGTTATATAGGATACTTTAAATTCTGTTAAAAATTACTAAAGCAAAAGAAATGTCTTAATGAATATTTTGAAACAATTAAATTAACTATTTAATTATTCATTAATTTAAAGCATGAAAATAAATCAAATCAATAGTTGTTCCTCATATAAATTGTTAATCTTCTCCTCTAATTTTTTTTTTTTTTGCATTCGTCCAGAATTCTGTTAATGTATTCTGGTAACAGGTCTTCGTATTATTCTTGTTCTTCAAGAATAAAGAATATTGTTATGAATTATGTATAAAATTAATTTTGAAAAAAATATTAAAATGAGAGAAACAAATTGTATTTAAATGAAGTTTTTGTCACTGAAAAACTAATTTTAAAAAAATTTAATATGGCGTACAAATAGTTCCTTCAGATAATATTTTCCAAATATATCGCGGAAAAAAGCCTTGATTAATTTTTAATTAACCAAAATTTTAAATAACTTTTGGGCTTTTAAAAGTTGAAGGCGACATTTCTCTTGTCTTAAATGAAAAGCATGCAATGTTTGGTCGAAATAATTCCAGTGGTTTAGGAGGAAATGTGGAACATACATACATAGCCACAATGACTTTTATTTAAATTAAGATAATTATTAGATACTTATAAGATTAAGATTTTTAGCAAATACTATGAGAAATAAAAAAGGTTTTAGTGCAGAATTCTTCACAATTAATTAAATATTTAATTTTAATTAAGTAAATGATTAATTTGATAATTAGTTGATTTGAAAGATTACTTTATTTTGATATTTAACTAAACATGGCGGCGCCAAGATTTATTTAATAAATTTAATATAAAATAGCCTATAAAAATAGATATTTAAATAAGAGTTCCCTTTTCCCTTATAGATATTGAAAAATATCTCATGAACTTTGAATTTATTCGGGGTTTTTCTGCTGGAATATTTGCTTTTAACTGTCGATAAAGATTTAAATTTACTGTTGAAAATGGCTGCATTCATTTTCTATGCTTTAAACGCACGTATTAAATTTGCCACTCACAATGTTTAATAATTTTTGTTCTCTTATGTGTTAAAAATTTAATGACAATTATCTCTGCAACCAAGGAGTTTTTTAAAACCCCTTCAGACCTGGTGTCCGGTATACCGGACATCAACTTTGAACTGCTCCTATTAATTCAATAATAGACAAAACTACATGTTGTTTGTTTTATTTGATTCTCGATTTTCTTGTGAATATGATCGTTGCAAGAATTTTTCGTTTCGGGCATGGAATCATTTCATTTTTTTAGTTTTTTGAAAAAAAATTGAGAAAATCATCGTTCTTCCTAAAATGGAGCTCGATGGTGAATTTTGTTTTTCAAGTAATTTCTTGTTTTTAATCCTTTTTTCACCATTAAAAAGGCTTCTACAATATTTTATTACCCTTTGACAACCATTTTAAAGTGAAATTTGTGTGATTTTGTGTCTTTTTTTATTTGAAATATCCGGTTTTGTCCGGATGCCGGACATGGGGTAACTTCTTTAATTTTTCATCTAGAGGCTTGAAATTTCATTTATTTTTTAATCTTTGCAGTAGTACACAGTACTCCAAAGGAAAAAATTCTAACTCAATTATTTCTAAATTCCGACTGAAGGGGTTAAATGAGCCCATTCTAGTAGTGTTTAAATGTTTCATGCCATGTGATTTTTCCATATGACAATTTTCGCACAATTATATTGTAACCTAGCTCAAATAAATTAATTTTTAAATCTCGGGTCTTTCTTCATTCGTGAAAAAAATCAATTTCTTGTTACTGTTTCAGATCTTAATGTTGTCTAGGAGATATGTGCTCAGTTGAATGATTATATGTTGGGTTATAAGAAAAATTTTATCAATGCACTGACCATTAAGTCTAGCATAGCCTTTTGAGTAGAATAATAAAACCTTGATAAAGTAAAAAATAAAATATCGTGAAAACAACATCACAGCGTAAATATTGCTATGTGTAAAAACAATAAGGCCATTGGCTATGTCTGTATTGATCAATATACACTGGCGTACAAAAGTTCAGCAACATTTCGGAAAATGACAGAAATTTGCAATTAATACTAAAACTATGTTCCAAAATCAGTTTTGGAGAATCGTGAGATATTCAATAGAGTATCATATACATATTACAGTGAAAATTCGGTCACGAGGGCAATTAAGGGGACCACCAGAAAGGGAGGAAGGCGAAAATGGAGTTTCACCCATCCTGTTTAACAGAAAGCTGATAACGAGATGTAACTTTTATCAATGGTTATGGTTTAATGTGCATAATATTTACATGCATTTTCGTAAGCGTAGCACAAATATTAAGGAAGATACAAATGTTTCTTTAAAAAATCCCAATTTTTTCCGCATGTGTTTTCTTTATAACATTCAGAGTTTTCATTCAAATTATTCGAAATTTGCAGAATTCTTGACAATATGTTACAGAAGTATAGTATAAAACTTTGAAGTAAATACGTTAAATATAAGAGGAAATATGAGTGTTTGTACTAAATAATCTAAATCGGACGTCAAGATATTTATAAGACATATTTGCTTATTTTAAATATTCATTCATCTAAATGTTAATCCTCCAAATTGCCCTTGTGACCGAATCTTCACTGTAAAATGTGAGCTCCGACGATAGTATGTCCCACTATTCTCAGCAACTGATTGCCTTTGGATCGTTTTCGTTTATAATTCACTTAATTTTTTCCACAGCATCTTCAATGCATTTTCTGTTTATTCAATATTAGGTATCATCGATTGAAAAATACCATATTTTTTAATGAATACTTTACGCCGTGCCATCCTATATTCATGGTGTTGCAACTTCTAGACCAACGTCGAGGTCAAGTTAACTTTACAGCATTGATAGAGGAGAGATTTACTAATCTAGTCGCTGAGGTACATAGAACGATTGACACTAAAGTGCTTCATATTAACTAGTACTATAACTATACTACTCAGCTTCTCAACCTACCATACCTGTATTCCACATATATCAGAAGTACTCCATTGTGGGAAACCACAGAGCTGGTGACAAAGTAAAAGCAAGACTACTCGATAACAAAGTAACAAATTCAATAAAACAACAACTAAATTAAAATCCTAAATCAAATCATAAGATAATTAAACATGCTAGCTATGACATGACACAAAAAGAAGAAGAGAATGAACAGTAGCAATCAGTCCTTAAATTCTGCAACAGGCTCATCGCTATTGGTCGATGGGTGACATCACAAAGAGGGCGGATCCGATCTGCATGTAATTACAATTCAGGATATGCCGCGATGATGCCACAGTGCTAACACATCAAAAGCGAATTTCAAGGAACAAGTGACTAGTCCAGTTTGCTAAATGAGAATGAATATGCTTTCTTCCACCAGGATTTAGAGCAACAATCATCTGTGTACATTCCAATCTCTACCCCTCCCCGGATCTCCCTGCTACACCAATGCTGCAGTTTTTAGCTTTCTCTCCCTCCAATTCTCATGTTATCTAACTTAATTGAGGATATCTTATCGTTTTACAGAAAGAAATTCGAGATTGTACTGTTCCTCTCGGACCAAAAATATTGTTATAGGCAGGTTTATTGTTATAGAAAGTATGTACACTAATATGTTATAGGCAGGTTTATTGTTATAGAAAGTATGTACACTAATATGTTATAGGCAGGTTTATTGTTATAGAAAGTATGTATACTAATATGTTATAGGCAGGTTTATTGTTATAGAAAATATAGTACACCAATGCTGTAGTTTTTAGCTTTCTCTCCCTCCAATTCCCATGTTATCTGACTTTATTGAGGATATCTTATCGTTTTACCGGAAAAAAAAATTCGGGATTGTACTGTTCTTCTCGGACCAAAATAATATTGTTTTAGACAGGTTTATTGTTATAGAAAGTATCGTTATACACGGTTTTCAATGTAAAACTGTAAAACATAACGTATAAAGCGATAATTAACGCAAATTCGTATTCCGATATATGCATACATTTTTTCCATATACATATACGCATAACATATTGTAAAAGAATCCTTTGTCTAGAGTATTAGTATTACCAATTATATCATCAGACTTGGTAATTGATATGGTAGACATAACACAAACATGCAATAATAGAATTTGCAAAGAGTGTTTACTGACGACAATGCCCCATCTGGTCACGGAGAGTTGAATTTGCTTTTGTCTTCAAAAAAGAAAAGCTTTTTCATTTGCTTTTGCTAAAAACAGAAACCAGCTGTCATTCTACCATGTTATTTTAGATGAATTGCATAATGAATATCAAAAAATGTGTACTTAAGAGAACATAAAAAATCAGTAAATAAAGATGTGATGATAAAATTTTTGCTGTATCTGGGTTCACATTAATGATATTATCTCTCATAAATTTTAGCAATAGTGAAATTTTTAATTCAAATTTGTTTAGGCTGACCAAATATTGTAGCAACATAATGATTTTATTAGTTTATTGTTTTAGTATTCATTTACCATGATTTTAAATATTTTTTTAGAAAATTCAGCATTTAACACTCTGAACATTACTCAAATTTACTTCAATGAATTAGTGAGTTTCAATAATAATAAAATTTATTGTTGCCTTGATACAAAACATCTAAGAAACCTTATAATGTTAATAACATTTTTTCAGTGACGTAAAATTCATCAAAAGATGATTATAGTTTGTATACAGTTATGAAAATTTTCAGTATTAAATCTAGACAACGTGTTCATTTCCAATCAATAATTTTTCGATTCTCCAGCTATTTTCAATGAGTAATATAATTATTGCGTATTTTTATTTCTTATAAAATGGGGATTAACGGAGTAATGTTTGTTTAACAGTTTCTGAATTAATTTTTTTAAACAGATGATTTTAAATATACTTCGAAATTTGAAAAACGTTTTGCTAGAGAGAAAATAAATAATATCTATGCATCTGAAATTGAATATTTTTTAATTCTGCATATTTTTTGCAATGTTTTGATTCATATTTTTATTTATTAATTTATTTGAAGATAATACTTCTTAATTCAGCTACACTAGGTGAGCTCATTATCGCTGCTACAATTTGTTGAAATACAGTATATTAGCAGATGGACAGTAGTGATTAATACCGAGAAAGTAGTTAAGATATTCTTTTCCAGCAAAGAAAAACAAAAACTTGTGTTTTCAAATCTGTTATGTCCAAATTCTTAAGTTATGTTATCATGTTATTTTTCTATCAGTTAATTTTTTGAAATTTCCTATAAAGAATTATAAATAAATTTATTAATATATATAAATATATTTATTATACATAGAAATCGAGAATATTCTTTCGTTATGTACAGAAGATTTTAAATTGTTTTTGTGGAAACATTCATTATTAATGGATTCTGTTAGCGTAAGAAAATTTTCTCATACAGCCAGTGCTTTACATATTGTATTATTACCACTAAAATGAAGGAAAACTATAATTACGTTGAATGACGTTAAAATTCAACAATTCCATCGGCACTAAATAACTAATTTATCATTAAAAGTTATTGTACCATATGTTTTATGGCATAAATAAAAAGTTAGCACAAAGTGGGCTCAGGTATAATCGGGCTTGCAATGCTCTTCAACTTCTGTCCTAATAGAATCTAGCAATTGTTTCACAAAGGAAACTTTTCCTCTCTTTGTGACAGGTGTCATACATTGGAAAGTAAGACCTTATTACAGGAGATTGATCTATGGTGTCGAGAGGAAATGAGCTTTGCTGCTGAATTGTTTCTGAAACCAAGCTCAAATGGTTAACTGATATGATATCCAGCGCAATTGCTTTCCTAAGCAAAATAAAAAGAAGATTTTATTCATATTGAATATGACGAATAGAGACATTTTTCTCTTATAAGAGGGGTAATAGAATTTAATAGAATAAATTTCTTTCTGGAACTTTATTAGTAGCAAAAGCGTTTAAACACTAAATACAATGCATGGCATAATTATTGTGTCACTGTATTATTTCGAATATAATTATTTTAATCCAACGCCATGCTATTAAAATAAATAAAAAACAGAACTTTTTAAATCAAAAAATAAATAAAAAAAACAGAAAATTTGGAGTTGAAAGAAAACATAAGAAAAATATAGCCCTTTTTTTACTGTCAACAGTTATAACAGTTTTAGACGCTTTGTTGAAAAATGTTAGCTTATGTTGCCAAAATAATTGTCTGAACTTCAGCTTAAATTTGGAATCTAACCAATAAAAATGTCAAAGGAAGAGATTTTCCCTCTTCTACCTAATTAGACCACAATCTTACATGTATTTGAAAATCATAACTATGTTTATAATAAAATTCAGAAATTTTTATTCTTTAATTAATTCCTATTCTACTTCACTTACATAAATATACTATGTATAAAACATTACAATGGATTAAAGCGTTTAAAATTATTTGATTTTCTAATTATAGTTTAATAAATTAAAAGAATATCATCCACAAACGGAGAGGTAATAGATGTGCAGTACTGAAATAAAATATATCCTTATTCCGAATTAAAGCACGATGTAGACTCACATTTAAGAATAGTAAACAAAAATTTTCAAACCTAACTTTGGAGTCGAATTAACCGTATCGAAATAATATCAACATCCGAACTTTAATTATCTTCTTGAATTTTATCCGCTATGCCTTATCCAGCATGAAATTAGAATAATAAATGCTATTCTTCTGATTCTTACCTCTTTCTGTATAATGTGGCGAGGAGGATTCTTTAAAGTTTAAACGATTCAGAGCAAATCTTTCAAACAATTAATTATTCATGCAGACCTCTTTCAGAAATTCCCCACCCGTACTTGTATATTTTAACGCATTCGGCACAACCTCAGGATCTCCGTACATACCACGCTTGAAGGACAAAACAGAATTTCTCTTTGAATTTGAGCTCGCGACGAGTGAGGCGACATTGCATCTTATCAAATTCTAATCTGCAAGACGGGCTGCTTGCTGCGCATTTCCACATCTTTATTTACTTTTTAGTATTGCGACATGTCACGTGGCAACTGGTGCCTGTAATCTCAAAATCGTGTTAAAATTTAATTTTGTTTCCTTTTCTGTCTCTTTCTATTGACATAAACTTACGTTATTAAATATGAGTGAAAAGAAAACACTCATACATAAATCCTTTCAATTAAAAGATAAAAATATGGATAGTTCGTTAACTTTTTGCTTTGGAATTTTATTTGTATTTATATTGTTATAATAAAAAAATCGAAGCTGAGAAAAGTTGACGAAATTATTTCCACTCATTTGAACCATTTGCTTTTAAATCGAAATATTTACATCTTTTAAATACATGATGTGTTTTATTTTACCTTCTTACAACATTTTAAATTTTTATGCGTTTTGATTTAATTTTCCGTGTTCGTATGTGATCAACCAATTTTTAATATTTTTTATAGGTTTTTTTTGCACTCTGTTTTTGGAGCCGTGTTTTAATTTATTCTTATCTGAAGTGTTGCAATTTATTTTTATCTCAAGTGCGTATTTACGTCTTTAAACTTTTAAACTCCTGGTATGTTTTTAGAAGACTCGGTGCTTGTCTGTTTTGACTTTTTAACACTTGCCTTTTGGAAATGGTCTTTTAATTTTTTTAAAAAAAATACGACTTTTAGAATCATAGTGTGTTTTAATGTTTTTGTGATTATGTGTTTTCGTTTCTAAATATATATGCCTTCGCAAATTTTTTATGATTTTGTGTATTCTCTGTGTTCAACTTTTTGTTTTCTAGCGCATTTTTGTTATTTACTCGTTGTGGCTTTTGTTCTTTGTGTGTTTGTTGTTCATAGCACTTTGTAAATGGAGCTCACTCTGTAGTGTGCTTTTCTTTAAATAAATAAATAAAATCATTTTTAGATAACAGGGCTCGCGAAAGCAGCATACATGATTGATGCAAGTATTACTGTATCCACATATTTATTTGCAGCATAATACGAAAAACAATCTCAATAGATATCGCTTGGAGCTTAGTATCCGAATCAGTAAATTTAAATATCATTACTAATAAAGTTGCTCAAGTTTTGCGAGAAAATTGATCCGAAATGAAAAGGATTCAGAAATATCGTTCATTTATTGCTTTTCTTTTATTCAAACATTTTATAATAGGAGGTTTAAGATCACTGACTGTACACCTCCTCTGTTACACTGAGCTCAAGTATTCCATGGTAATCTGACCACGGATGAAAATCACAAGGTAGCCGTGTTCATCAAATTAAGACGTTAATATAACTAAATATTTAAAAAACTAAGCCACAAAAGTTCCCATGCAAACTATTTATTGTTGAAGCAATAAGATTTGACAAGATTTTTTCTAATATGAATTTACACTGCATGACAACTATTTGTGTGAAACAAATTCGTTGTATGAACAGTAATCTGGAAAATTTATTATTATGGTTTGACATGGCCCAAATAAGCTTCAGCTAGGGATCTAAGCTTCATGCTTCATTACAATAATTTAAAATAACTCGTTACGATTCTAGTAGTTTCAAGATTTTAAGTCACCTCATTAATTCTATTTATAGGGGTGATCTTGCTGCTGTTACTGGACTAGAAAAATGAGCAAAAACTATAAATATGTTAATAGCCTTTAACAAAATGTTTGATAACCTTTCCGCTTGAAGGAAATGATTTAATGAGAGAATAATTTTGAATATTTGGATTTAATAATTTATAAAATCCAATGTAAATTAAAAATTCTCTTAAAGGGTTTACAATTTGATTGGGTGAAACTAATTTCAATAAACTAAGTCATGAAAGCACATTAATACATTTACTAAAGATTCAAAATTTTGAAGGATAGATGACAATGAATTTAGGAGATTACATATTATCTCTAAAATACTCATATTAATCTTTTAGTTCATATAAGATTTGCCTCAATGAATTTTAATTATATTTACAGAATATAACTCTCAAACGATTAAGAGATGGACCGAAGATATATATATATTCAAGATGTTTAGATTTGAGCAAGGTTTGGAAATGACATACTTAAGGAGGTACTTGACACAATTGCAAACCGTTTCAAATAAGTTTTAATTATAAATATATACTGAAATACTTTCTATTGAAGTTAGTTTCCTTCTGTTGATGCAATCATGCAAGATTATTCCCAATTCTAATTACTTAATATTAAAATCTTATAACGAATTCACTCTAGAAGATTAATCTAAATTAATGCATTTTGTTACATTTTAAAATAGCCTCATGAAATTAGATATAAATGAGTTTAACCACTTCAGGATGATAATTAATTATTGAATGTAATATAAGGTTTAATAATTTTAAAGAATATTTTGATCATTTAATAATATCGATTTCACAAGCAATTTTCTAAAATAAAATTCACTTGCTTAAATCGTAAATAGTAAAATAATTTCATTTGCTTTTTCGTAAAGTAGTCTTTTAAGTCGACAATTTATAGTGTTTTCTCAATTTGATAATGTTAGATTGCAAAATTGCATCTACATCATTTTTCGGTTTTATCAGTATTTTTAATTAATTTAATTCTTCCCCACCAAAGTTTATTTCATTTCTTGTGGCATCTTTGACAACTTTTAAAATTCAAACGATAATTTTTAGCCGTTTTATTAAATATCTAAATTTTTCTTAATCATTTACTTTGTATTCGACTTAATTATTATTTGTCTTAACTTTTGATGTTGTTTCCATTAATGTTTCAACTTTATTAATTTATAAATCAAAATTTTTCAACCGACTATTTCCTCGCCATCTTGTTTCTGCGTAGGATTTTTGTGTTATTAGGTTTTGGCGTCTGTACCTGGAAGCGTTTTCCGTTATGTAATTTTAGATTCATTTGTGCTTGACTGAACGAGTGGATGGAGTTTTGGCAGCTGCGGGACCCAGGTCCGTTGGGCTCCTGGAGGCGTTAGGCCTACAGGGTGCTATCCTTTGCTGTTATTTCTTTTGTCTTGTAGAAGTAAAAATGATTGGAATCACCAGCTTCTTTTTCCAACGTTTTTCTGCAAGAATTTTTGTAGATTGGGGTTTCAGTTATGCAATCTTTAGAGAAAGAGTGAGTTCATGTGCAGCGAAAAACGTCCGCCAATCTATGTAATCTGATGAAAATCTAGTGGCGTGAAAATCTGCAACGAATGTTCAGTTGCATTGAACGAGATTGATTATTGCTGAAAATGTCGTAAAGAATTGCAGGAGCGAAAAGCATCACAGCCAACATACTGGTGAACTT